>WBMV01001911.1:90031-114825 GCA_013396655.1 Campylorhamphus procurvoides
ATATATATATATATATATATATATATATATGAAACCACATTTCCTTTAGCCCTCAAGACTTTTTTAAAAGCAAGATATTCCTTTTTACTACACTCAGATCATACTGTTGTTCCCGCTAGAGAACAACGCACAGCTAATTTAAATAAAGTTTGGGGGTTTTGTTTGGTTGGTTGGGGTTTTTTTTCTGTTGCTATGCAAGAGGTACAAACTGCTTTCTACTTTCATTTTATCGCAAATTATCTTTCAGATCCAGCAGTTGTATTTCAGTGTCTGTCCACATATGTGACCATAACTCCCCTCCACAAGTCACAAATAAATTTGGACACACCAATGTCTAAATGAGCTCCACTGAGAATTACCAGATCTTAAGAGAAATCAACAATCAACAAGCTTCAGAAACACAGCCTAAGCACCATGTCTATCATGATTCTTTCAATGGAAATAACACTATTTGTAACACTTGCTGTAAGCAAGCTTGATATTGGAGGCAGTCTTTCAAAGAATAAATCCACAGTGCTGTATATAGAAGTACTTTATTCTAGGAAATGAACTTTAATTAGAACATCACTGGTGTCAAATTTCTAATAAAATGTTTAAAGACAAATGGAGATAACAGAACCTTGGGAGTGCTGCTAATGTAGAAACAGCTGTTAATTGCTGGGGATTTACATTTTTACATTAGCACAAAGTCTGAGACACAGAACTGCTGGAGCGACACAAAGGTTTTTTATGCATGTAAGATTTTTTCAGATTGCCACATAAATGATATGTTCAGCCACTGTGTNGGGGGGGGGGCAGGGAGGGGAGAAGGAAAAAAAAGCCCTTCACGCTTTTAACTGTGAAAAACACTTCATTCATATTCTTATCTAAAATGACACATAGAATATCATAGATAATTTTAATTGATATAAGTTAGGGTATTTACTCCAAAGAAAGAAGAACTTCATTGCTCAAGACAGTGCTCTGAACTAATGGCTGCATGTAAAGGAATACTGAATGCCTTGTGATATTAATGCAGTTATCAAAATCCCAGCAAACTGTAAAAAGACAACTGTTCACTCATGAAAAAGCCCAGAAGTAGATAACCCATGGAGTAGGTAAGGCTGGGATGAAGGAAACTCCTGTAATTAAAATGATTACAATACCAAAGGGCTGAGCCAGAAGAATTCTCCAAGATGTTCAAGTATTTTTCTGCGATATGCATAAAGGAACTCTCACTACATAAACCATGGAACACTGTCCTGAGACTTAGCAGTGCTGTTTGCATGGGGGAATCTGCATCATACATCGGAGATGTCATGCATGCAAAGACGTCAACACACCACACAGAACGTGAAATCATCAGATATATATCTACCGGACCTGAAACAATATGTTTAATTTGGTCATCCCAGCAGGGAAGTAAAATACACAGCAGAGGCCTTCAATGAAATTATCTGTATGTTTAATTCTCAGCCCAACTTCGTGGTTTGACTGTTAAAACGCTGGGGAAACACAGCTATTACCAAAACATGGACCAGTGCAAACTCCTGAACACAATGGATGTAATGATTTTGTCAATATCTCAGATGTTCCTTGTGATGAAGATATGACCAAAACCAAAATTGTGTCTGAGCCAAAAACAATTTGAGAAATTATACCACAGTGATATTTTGCAGTATTTGGCATCTGTTCAGAGCTCAGTGCAGCATGTATAAGTGCTTGGTGGACTATTGAGACTCTGTTGTGAAATATCTTACTGAAAAAAACCCACACAGCAAAGTCATTATAGAGGAGCTCTGAGATGAACTATAGCTAAATCTAATAAGAGATATAAACTGTTATTATAATGTCTTTCAAATTTGTTTACTGGATAACTGAATATCATTAGTTCTGGATTAGGGATCATGAACTATAGATCTCAAGGGCTGTTGCTGCTACTTAAATGGTTTATAAAAAGTGGTGCTGTTTTTTTCCATCTTAAATTACTTACAGTTAACAAACTCAGGAAGAAGTCCTTTCCCACACAGCACACAACTTCAAATTCACTGAAATGTATAGACAATACCGCTCTGATAAAAAGTTCTATCCCAGAATTAGATGAATAGAAAGTCTGCTTCTAAACTGTTTTAATCACAAATCCACTCAAGAATGCCTCTCATTATCTTCTAATGTAGTTCAGGCTATAGAAAGTTAGAATATANGTTGCTATGCAAGAGGTACAAACTGCTTTCTACTTTCATTTTATCGCAAATTATCTTTCAGATCCAGCAGTTGTATTTCAGTGTCTGTCCACATATGTGACCATAACTCCCCTCCACAAGTCACAAATAAATTTGGACACACCAATGTCTAAATGAGCTCCACTGAGAATTACCAGATCTTAAGAGAAATCAACAATCAACAAGCTTCAGAAACACAGCCTAAGCACCATGTCTATCATGATTCTTTCAATGGAAATAACACTATTTGTAACACTTGCTGTAAGCAAGCTTGATATTGGAGGCAGTCTTTCAAAGAATAAATCCACAGTGCTGTATATAGAAGTACTTTATTCTAGGAAATGAACTTTAATTAGAACATCACTGGTGTCAAATTTCTAATAAAATGTTTAAAGACAAATGGAGATAACAGAACCTTGGGAGTGCTGCTAATGTAGAAACAGCTGTTAATTGCTGGGGATTTACATTTTTACATTAGCACAAAGTCTGAGACACAGAACTGCTGGAGCGACACAAAGGTTTTTTATGCATGTAAGATTTTTTCAGATTGCCACATAAATGATATGTTCAGCCACTGTGTAGCACCCACGAGCTCACAGAGCCCTCAACACCAGCTCCTCTGCTGATGCAGCCTGTGGGGATTAGCTCCTGCCTATGTCTCCAATCATATTCTATTAGTACTTGCACAGATTACCATGAACTACCTGCATCTGCATTTAGAATAAGCACACTTTTACTCAGTCTTTCCTAAGGAGACTGGAAGACAGAGAAGGATTGCCATTTTGATAGCTTCATTGCCTGCTTCCTTGCATCTCTCCCACCACCACTGGAGCATGACATAACTATCCTCTGAAGCATAATATTCTGCTGAGCCCTACATGGATTTTCAATAAGAAGTTTGACAACAGATTATTGCATGTCATCAGTGAATGTCCTGGTCTTCTCTCTGGGGACTCTGAGGACCAGACCATTAAAAAGGTGATAAATTTTAAAACTATAGATAGTAAGGCATGGAAATACTTGGGGGAAATGGATCTGAGTTACTTTTTTCCCTCCTGACCCTGGCAGGTAGGCTTGGCCTATGGACACAAGTACTATGGACACAAGGCCAAACCAGATAGAAATCTGGATAAAAATATAACAGCCCAAACTTCCCAAATATTCTCCCTCAAAAAACTCTCAAACAACCATAAAAAACCAAACCAAAACCAAAACAAAACAAAAAAAACAAACACCAAGCCAAACATAACCCACCAGTTATGTTAACCCACCAAACATATGTTGTTCTTTCCTACTCAAAATAAAAAAAGACTGATCTTCAGAACTATGCCTTTACAAAAATTGCATAGTTTGAAACTTGTGTATTTCAAATGTCTCTATGTTTTTTCAGAGTCAAAAAAAAATCACAGACTCAAAAATAGTAATTTGAGAGGTGTGGGGTAGAGAGAATCTGTTGAGAGAAAGAGGCAGACACAACCTGCAAGAAGAAAATCTATTCTGCATGCTATTCCACTTCAACAGCAGGGAATGGTTAAAAAACTCCAGGGGAAGCAGTGATATATATGTGGATATGTATTTGTCCAAATAATCTTCACAGAATCATATAATATCCTGAGTCAGAAGAGAACTACAAGGATCAAGTCCAGCTCCTGTTTCTGCCTAGAATAATCCTCAAGGATCACACCATGTGCCTGAGAAGGTTGTCCAAAAGCTTCTTGAATTCTGCTGGGCTTGGTGCTGTGACCAATTCCCTGAGGAATCTGTTCCAGTGCCCAACCACCCTCTGGGTTGTGAGACACTGGATTAAAATCTCACAGAGGATTATTTAATTGTTGGGTTGGAAGCAACTCAAGAGTGCGTGTGTGTGTATATGTGTGTAAAGACTCATGGAGCCCCCATGGCAGCTCTGGCTCTCTCCCTGCAACCTATAACCCAGCCTCTGGCTGGCTACACCACCCCTCACTTCATCCTGGAGCCCCTGGGTAGCCAGAGACTTAGAAATTCCACCTGGGCAGGGTGGGCACAAAAGGCCAAAGCACATAAAGGCAGCCGCACATGGTCTCAGTCTCTCTCCGGGGACCCATCTCCAACTTGTGAAGCTAGACTTTGATAGAACTCTCTGGCAGTAACTATTTAGTAATAGTTTAGTATTTAGTAATAGTTTAATATTTTTCTCTTATTCTCCTCTCCTCTTACTCTCTCTTTTTCTCTGTCCTGACTCCTTTTTATTCTCTCACTCTTTTTCTTTCTCTACTGCTTTCTTAATATTTTGGGTAACTTAAAACAAGTGGGTGGATTTTTCTGAGTTGTATGGACTAGCATGTGATAAGTCAATGTTTTGGGGAAGGCTTTGTTTTGGTTGTATTAAACTTTTGCCAAGATCTTTATTTTCTCCCATGTTTCATCAGTAAAAGTATCACCTGAGGAAATATGTGTAGAATTCTCTCTTTACACTATCTTAAGGTATTAAAGAACTGAAGGAACTGCAAAAGTTCAGTGGAGGAACTTTTGGAGCCTTGTATATTTTTAAAGGTAAGACTCCTTGTTGAACTTGCAGCTCCATTGCCTGGGTAATACCTTTTCCTAATATCTCCCCTGATACAGTTCAGTGCCATTTCTTTGGGTCCTATTGCTGGTCACCAGAGAGAAGAGATTGGTGCCTGACCCATCACTTTCCACTGTGAGGAAGTTGTAGACTGTTATGAGATCTCCCCTCAGTCTCTTCTCCAGTCTGAACAAGCTGAGTGACCCCAGCTGCTCCTTGTATGGCTTCACCTCTAGGCTCTTCACCGTCTCTGTGGTCCTTCTTTGGATGCTCTCTAAGAGCTTGATATCCTTATTTAGTGATGTCCAAAACTGCTCAGAGTATGCGTATAGGTGCATAAAGGACTCTTTCATTTCCGGTAAGGACACCAGAGCACTGGGGCAAAGGTGTCACAGAAAATGAGCTCCATGCTCATGGAGAAACTAGCACAGCACAGAGATGGAAGGCAGGGAGCTCAGAGAGGACAAATGTGAAAACTATTTCTGAGCACCTCTGTCATATCATATGACACTCTGCAGACACAACTTTCACACCAGACATAGGATTTCTTTGCTCTAGAATTTATACTGGCTGCCTCTCTTGCCCATTTCATCCTGCTCCAGCCTCTAGATGTCACTTTTCATGTGTCTATTTGCAGGAGAACTGCAGCGAATGTATATGAGAAACAGGAACACAGTGTTGGTCTCAGGCTGGTTCCCTGGAGATACTGAGGACTTGAATGAACAAGTCTCTGAGCAAAGTATATCTGTCCCTGCTCGGGGTTGGGTTGAAACAGGGGGTTGAAGTCTTTGACTGTTTCAGAAGGTTCATCACATGAATCACCACCCTACACCCCACTCCTTACTCATTAAGGACAGTTATAACACCAGGGATCTAAACACTGAATTTTCACTGGCTGGGGTGGAGGGAAGGAACAAAAAAAATGCAAACAAACAGAAAACCCAAACAGTTGCTATTTTTCATACTGACACTGAAAATGATTTATACAACATTCATCCTGTTTACATTTACAAGAGAAAAAATAAAGGGCTGCTAGAGGTGAAGCAACTCAGTAGTCCAAGTGTTTGGGTTTTTTTTGCTGGAACAGCTTGAGGAGAATATTTTTTATAAGGCAGATACAGTGGTGCTGGAGGTTTTCTCATCTGCTGCTGTGATTTTTCATTCTGTTGGCTAAGTAAAATCTGCAGTTCTGAATAGCAAAGCATTCACTTCTATGTTCAACCATCTGTAAGGGACTAGTAGTTGTAAAGCATCTTCAGGTCATCCAAAGAAGGACTATAATACCAAGCTGAATGCACTTGAGATTGTCCAGAAACCCTGGCAACTCACTCTATTCTAAATAACAATTGGATATTTTAAAAAAGTTCTCTTAATTCAGAATGAAATAATTAAAAGTTACATATTAAAGTGCAAGAAACACTTCTTAGATGAGGCTCAATTTATGAAGCTATTTTAAATACTAAATTTTATCACAATGTAGAGTTTTTACTCCTTTCATTGAATTTCTGGCCCTGAAATCTTGGCAATTTGCATATCTAAATGATCTGTAACGTATTAAGGGTAGTTACATATATTTTAAAGTGAAAGTAATAAATTATTTCACACACTTATGGGATGACTTGTGGCATTATCTCAGGCCTAGCATTAGGATGGGCATTTAGGGATTCTGTCCCAATAAAGCCCAGGGTTAAAACAGGGTCTCTTAAGTCGTACTTCCATCTCTGGCAGTGCTTGTTGCAGAGGCACAGGGAATGGAGACATGTTTAGTCCTGATGCAGAGTTCCTGAGCTAATCCTGCCTGATATCTGTTCCCACACAAATACTTTCCCAGTGTCAGTCCTATGTAAGAGGTTGGCTGCCTTTATCACAGGAATATAACCCTTGATGTAGGCAGCCTGGTGGTTAGTCACAAGATTCAGCAAGGACAGAGGCGTAATTTTATTCCTTAAAATAATTTAAAATAAATTAGAATAACTTTTAAATCACATGTAAACACAGACCATATTCTTGTCATCATGCATTATCTCTGAATTGTCAATACCTGAGCAAATCGTAAGGACATATTTTCATGCATCCTTTTATTAAGTAAATGAAAAAGAGCTTTCTTGCTCTAAAGATTCTTTGCTGAATGTATTATTAGGTATTACAGAAATACTGAGATTAACCCCTCTGTACTTTGTTTATCCAATATTCAAACCTACTGCATTGACAGATACGGTGCTTGTGCTGCAATGAACTGGAAAGATAAAAGCCAATACAACTATATTTGTTATGCAAGCACAGTCAACAGTCAAGTTGATAACACTTTTACAATTAACTTTTGCAAGTAGTAGTGGAAGTAAGTAAGTAGGTATGAACTAAAAGTAGCTAGAGCAGGATGATTAACCTGTGTAGGTTACCATTTGACAAGAAAACATTTACAGATTTAATGTTTGCTGAGAAAGGCGCAGTCTGAGTATCAAATTCTGCAGTTCTAAAAGAGCTCAGTCTTTTAAGCAACAGCTTTTCTGCATTAAGGACAGCAAGATTTGGTTTTGTGCTTTTAAACGATCAAACTAATAAATAGTTTTGAAGATGCAAAGTCAAGAAAATAGTAAATAAAGGTCTTTGAAGGATTAACTGTAGAAAAGATTCCACTAATCACTGCTTATGAAGGGGTGACCTTCAACATAAATAGAACTATTTTGTCAAACCAAAGTCGATTTGATGGAAACAGATCTAATAGGGAATAAAATCACAAATTGTCTGCAATCAAAATGCTTTGTGCAAGGTTATAAAAACACTCAGTACATCTATCAGTGGTAGGGCAGTCACATATTTTAGGTCTATGATGGTATAGAGTGTGATAAAATAGGCTCATAAAGGCTGAAGCCAAACAGACCCTTCAATCATTTATCTGACCAGCATCATAAGACATCACAGCTGCCCAGTGCACCAGCACACTGAGCACAACAGTTCTGCTGGGATAGACCATGGCTTTGATATAAATTCCAGGAAATCCATCCTCTTGCATGTTCTGTGGAATAAGGCTACAGATGCAGAAAGTCATCTGCTCACCTGCATTCCCATATGGGTCATGGGCCACTGCAAGGCAGTGGTTTGAATCTTTCACATATTGAGGAGGCAGGATAAGAAAGCTATCTACCCTCATCTCTACACAAGAGCTTAGTAGCTTTACTGCTAAACAGTAGTGTCTGGCTAGCCCTAAAGGGTGGGGAAAGCCTCTTACAGTCTCAGTCATGGATCTCACCTTCTCCATGAGAAAGAGAAATTCTTGGTTTGGCCCCATCACCCATCTTCAGATTTTTTATTGGTCTTTCTCTGTTCTGGAACAGGAATGAAACCTTCAGTCCCTGCCATGGGGGAAAGGGGTAAGTGAGATTAAGCTCAGTTGGCCTGTGCTGTTGAGAAGTTTTGAGAGGGTCCCAGGGTCTGACTGACCTATAATAACTGTCTAGTGGATTGAGAAAACAGTGAAAGGAGATGCTGCCAAAAAAATAGGAATTCAGCAGAGTCATAAATACCAGAGGCCCTTCTGAACACAGATCAGTATCTTATAACTAGTCACTGGGCGCTACAACTACCTTTCCTTATACGGACTGTAGAGGTGCTTGGAGTCTGCATCTTTATTTCAGCTATCAGATAACCTGCTTGCCCATTAGTTTTACTCCAGCTCCTTTTTTTTTTTCTTTCCCCCAAAGTGATTCCTTTTGATTTATTGGGTTTTTATTGGCAAATGGCTGAATTGTTTAATACACTATTTAAAGGGAAGATGCTTGTTGCTAACAACTTAACTCTAAAGCTGATGAAGCACAAAGAACACAAACCCAGATGGGAAAAAAAAAAAGATGGCTGAAAAGGAAACACAATGTCTAGTCTAGACACATTCAGGTTTTACCAGAGAAGAATGGGATATGGATATATATGCTTACATTCACTTAATCATTGGCTTTACTGAGTTTTGGATCAAACCCCAAAATTTAGTGAGTTTTATGAATACAAAAGTGATGAACAGATGGAATCCAATTGCAATAGACAGGCTAGAGGATACAGTTCCCTATGGTGGGCAAAACAGCAGAGGGGAAAAAAAAAACAAAAAACAAAAAATCCCAAACAAATCAAACAAAAAAACAAAACAAAAGAATGTTTCTTAGTTGTGGCTTGAGTAAAGAAGACCACCTCAAAGGATAGTATACCGATGTTTACACAGGCATTATCACAAAAAAAAAAGGAAAAAGTTAGGAAATTCTATTTGGAATGGGTACGAAATGTCTCACTGGATACCAGAGCATGAGTATACCAGAGTGTATTCATCCAAATGTTTAAGCAAGCTTATTTTAAAGTAGATTATTAAACATTAGGGCTCAAAACAGAAAAGAGCCACTGCTAGATCTGCTGGGAAGTGAATGTAAACTAAACATGCCCTGGACGCAACTGGGATAGTGGAGCTTGTGCAATTTTTGTATCTTTGAATGTAACAAGAGTTATGATCCTGGAGATGGAAGAAGAAAACTAACACAGAAACAACCACAACCTACAACCTTTTGAATTATTACATCATACAAAGTATTGGTTGGTTTTGCTCCGCGAGTTACAGAAAGACCCAAAGGTGACAGGATACGGGAAAAGACATAAAAAATTTAATAGTTTTGACTGGAGATAAGAATGAAATGGAACAAATTATTATGGAGATAACAGTTCTCTTAGATAAATAAAGGCCTATTGGGTCAAGACCTGAAATATGGTCTTTCTATATAGAGTGTTCAGAAACTCATAATCAAATCTGTCAGTGTGCTGAGTATTGATAGAATTATTTCTACTTTTAAAAGAACACTCTACCAAATTTCTGTATTCATTCAGAACTTCTTTCTTTGACATATTCTCCCATTTATCAGTGTTATCTGTTTTTCTCTCTGAATCATCCAGAGATATAACTTCCCCTTATTTTTATTTCCTTTCCACTCAACTCCATGGTTATATCACAGCATTGGCTTATTCAATGCAAACATTACTTATTGATCTGAAAAGGGTAAAAATGCAATTCATTCGGCTGCTGGTGCTCCCTGAGAGACTTACTTTACATATCAAGCAAGTGCATGTCATAGACAAACTACGAAGTAAGTGGACATCTTGTAAATGGGAACTTGCAAGGCTTTTCATTTAATTTTCCTTTGACATTTCAAAGGAAATGGGGCAGATCTCCTCAAATTAATGGAAGGGCAGAGGAACCTTTACAAAGAATATTGTCAGGCCTGTGAAAGGTAACTGTTACTTTTTATATTCAGAGAGCGGGGAATTTTTATGTCTCAAAAAAGGAAAAAAAAAAAAAGAAAGGAGTAATTAAGCTCTTTAATAGTGAAATACAGCTATATGAGTAGTTCAAGAGAATTGTATGTCCACAAGGTCAGTCCAACATTCCTATTAATTTAGACCTGATATTGTTTCCATTATGCACAGCTAATACTGCCTTTCCAGAGACTCCTGAGTTGTAAATAAAGTGACAGACCTTTATGTCAGTAATTGGGTGGTATTGAGTTACGGAGAACTGGGCTGAAGGGACACGATAATGTTAATGAAAGCTCTTGCACAATACACGTACTTGAAAGGAGTACAAAGGTATAACTTGTCTAGGATGGCCTATTTCGGTAGTCAGTAAGAAGATTAATATGATGGTGTCAAACAGAGATAATTGATACCAATTTCATGTATTTAAGTTTTTATTAAGGAAGTGCACAGAAATCCATCATTCCATTTGCATTGAAAAGTTGGTGTAATAGCAGCAGAAATTTTGGGTTTAATTCTTTCATAACTTGTGATAAGCTGTTATTCTGAATTATCAAGATTATGAACTGATGGATTTAAAGATCACACATGGGGCCCAGTAATGCATTCCATATGAAAAAGGCATTAAAAAAAGATGGGAAAATATTTTCTAAGAACTGAGATGCCAGGAAACTGTATAAAAAGCTTTTCAGATATCAGGCTACAACACATCTCTTCTTTCTGATAGACCCCATATAGAGGATCTATTCAGGTAGTCATCCAACATAATTTTGTATTTTTTTTTTCACCTTCTTCAGCAGGATCAAAACTTTCATTATTAGCTACCATATACCCAGAAATCCTCACTGCCCCCAGTGTGCCCTAAAGACCCGCTGAGTACTGAGGGCATTTGGCTGACAAGCACCTTCTGGTGAATTGCTCCATAAACAATCAGCATAACATCTTGGAGTTATCAGCCAGCAGTGGATGAGTAGCACATTCTTCATGTGCACAGATAGTCCATCTCTTACAAGGAACATCATCTTGGGAAAGCCAAAGGTCCACTGAAGGGCTCCAAAAAGGCTTGTGTGCAAGCAGCAATCATGCCAGCTGTAAAGGGCAGTACCTTGATCATATGTCAAAGCCTGTGGGATCAAACAATGCTTGCTTTATGGTCTGTCCTGACTGCTATGCACCTACAGCCTCTTGTCCTGAGAGTTATTGATGTGGAACTGTTACTGCTTCCTAGGGACTGTCCTGAGCCTATCTCACCAATATAAATACATTAAATTCTTCAGTAGCTGCTTTATTAGGCATGCTATAAAGTTCCAATGCAATTTCATCTTTATTCAGAGGTGCTTCAATAGAACATTTAATTTCCATTCAGGTTCTGTGAAAGCACTGCATTATCATTTTAGTTACAGCTTTCTTACAGTTCAATAAGCAACCTTTTAATATAAACACTGAAGACCCTGCCCTCCTGCAGACTGATGTTTAAATAAATTCTTTGTCAGTCTTTACTCCCTCAGAATTTCTGTTTTATTTTCTGTTATGCTGCACAAAAAAATGGTATATAAATACATCACCAACTTCCATATGGTTTGAATATTTAATTGACTGGAAATTTATTAAAAGATTTTACAAAAATGTTTTCTAAATTAGAGCATATACATAACACTGGAGTAAAATTAATGGTTTTTTTACATATAAATGAAACTGAGAATGCTGCATGGCAATTTGAACTTTGCAATGATTTGTGTCTGTTGTTCTGTCTTAATTTTCCAAAGCTGACAATGCATTTACAGGGCTGATGTGATAGCAGTGAATTTTTACTTTGTGATGTTCTCACATAAAAAGGCATGTGGGTTTTTTCCAAGCAAATGGGAAACAGCCCTATATTTTTCCATATCCTTTTTATTTAAAGATCATAGATCTTGCCCTTGTGTTTGATTGGGTTAGAGGCCTTGTATTTCCTTGTTACTGATGATGTCTAATCACTGGCAGTTTAAACAAGTGATGTTCAACACTAATTATCTTTTGCACTTAGTGTGGATATGGGACTTTTAAAAGCTATTCCTCATCCAAAAGACCCATGTAAAGAAACCCTTCAAGTAAGAGCCTTTTCATGACACGACCAATATTCCACAGTATGTCTAGTCCAATATGATATGTTCTTCTTCTGGTCTCTGTTTTCCATGACTAATTACAAAATGGAAGACCAAAAACAGGCTCATTTCCTCTCAGTAAGCCTGCACCACCCTATGCATTCCTCCCTGATACCTAATGCATTAAGGACACCATGCAATTTGTCATTTAACTGATTTTCAGAGGAAAGTTTGGAACGCTGTTAAGTGACGTTTTGTAACAATTTCCTAATTAGCCCAGAAAACAGTGTGTTGGTAAGGAGCTGATAAAAAAAAATAAAAATCTTCAGATAAAATGTTTAGTTAGAAAAATGAAAATATTTCAATACCAATGAATGGGCTGCCGCTGTTTATCACTGGAGCTGTATTTTGACTGTTTCCTCTCTGTTCCCGGTGGGGTCATCTCCGTGTCTGAATTTGTCTTAACTTAAATATATTTTTATGAAAAAAGACTGATTTTCTAAGCAGTAAAGAGATTTATATTTGCCTGATTTATGTAGAGAATATCTGCATATTATTTATTTCATATTAATACTATATATTATTGTAATAATATAATTAATGTGCAAATTTAAATTACAAATTTTATAATATTACATAGATAAAACATGTATGTTTATTTTTATGTGTTTAAGAACTGTAATATTTAAAAATTGAAATGATACATTATTTTTCTATTACTGATAAATATGCATATTATATATTTATGCAGCTGAACCTGCAACCCCTTCCTCTGAGAGAACTGAAGACCATCAGTCTTTTATAAAGTGGGATATAATTTTCAGAAACCTTATGACAGGGAGGAGAGGTTCCTTTTTACCCTCTTCCTTCATTAGATGTCTATTAGCAAATATTCAAAAAAAAATTCATAAACCAATTTAAATAGAAGCCAGAAAAATCACAACCATTTAAAAAACACTTAGTTTTTAAAAATCCCCCAAGACAAATAAACTGCTTGTTGATGTTTACACAGTTTCAGAATTATTTGCAATGTATGAACACAGTTCTATTGTGTAAAAAAGAGATCATGACCAGACTGGCACAGTTCTCCAAGGATGACAGTTTTTGTTGGATTGATTTTTTATGAGTTCACAAAAACTCCACACAGGAGCAAGCCATTGAAAACTTCATTGTCCAGTGCCCCTTACTGCTGTGCCTAGAAGCAGACCTGGGAGGAGGGACCAGCACTTCAGGCTCCATCACCTTCCAGACCCATAGCCCCCCCAGAAAACTCCCTGAAAGGCCACACTATGGCTTGCAGCTTTGGCAGCTGGACTTTGTAAGGTGAGGGTGTGTTCAATAGAGCTGATGGCAAAGATCCCTGGGCCCTTGCTGAGCACACATTTGAAAGGGTTTTTTGACATACATGTAGAAAACCCGTGTAGAAACTTCCTTTGAGGCATCACTAAAATGCTGTTTCTCCATATGCAATTCAAAACTTCTGTCAGAACTTTCCTTGTGCCTTTTCAGAGGATATTCTTTTGAAGATATGTTTGACATGGCAATCCCACAGGTGCTAAACCAGTGCTTTGCAGCAGGGCTGTGTTTAGCCAAATCTACTACCTTGGCTACTGAATGGGTGTCTGCAGGGACAGGGCTGCCAGAACCAGCTCACCACCAATAAGGCTGGACTGTGGTAGTCTTAATTTAGATCAGTATATGCTGACCTATAAATCATCAACCATCTTGTCCAAGGTCTTAATTTTTATTACGCCAGATGTAATTTCCATCAGAATTACATCAGTTACAATGAAGTGTAAACAGCTCTATATGTTGTTTTTTTTTCTTCCCTACTTATACTTATGGTAAAGCTGAAAATCAAAACTAGAGAATCTTAGAATGTTAGAATACTCATTATCACTCTAAAGCTAGTTAAAAATAAGCCCCAACTGGGTAACTGTATTTCTAGTCACAGATACAAGTTCTTGTGAAATAAATACAAAAATGGCAAAAAGCCAGCATTTGAAGTAACATGGAATTAATTTGACATTCTGTAAAACAAACCAAAACATGATTAGATATAGTTAGGTAAAGAACAAGGATGAAAGAACTTTCATTTTGTTTTCTTTATGACTGTATCTGTCCCTTTACTGCTCAGATACAGGTTGTGTTTGTACTTCAGGCTGTTTGTTTCACATTTTTCTTTAGCAAGCCTGCTTAGATACACCCTCTGTTCTTTACCACCATATATTTGGGCTTTTTTCCCTCTTCTTTTATCTACTACAAAATACAAGAAAGTATGAAGATATTTCATGTACACTGGGAGTGGAATATTTGCATTTATTGAGGCAAGAATGCACAGTAAAGATATGAAGTTTAAAAGCTGCAGCAGGTTCAAAGCTTAAACATCTCGCCTATAAATTTCAAGCAAATGTTGACAAACTCTGCTTTGCCTCACAAGCCTTCCACTGGGTCAAGAGCAATGGACAATGGGGAATTGATGTTGATAGACTCCTACAGGACGCAGTGCTTTCAGGAATCATAAGGCAAAACAGTATGTCCCACATCATCTTGTCTAGAATACTTGTATCAACTAGATAACATTAGTAGGATAGATACAGTACCCAGGCATCTTCATACACCCGATCCTTTCTTCCTCTACCACTAAATTCAGAAAAAGTACATTTCAAATCTTTCACAAGCATTAAATATTCAAGTTCCAAACTTTACTCAAGAAGGTAAGTTACTGATTAATAGGAGTATTCTTTCAATTCATCAAAAGAGGCTGAGGCTCAAGGCTCACTTGATGAAGACTATGGATGTGCTAAATTTCAGACTTGGGAAGAACCCTGTTAATGGATCCTAGCTCCTATCAGGCTTTCATTTCAGACCTCTTTGTTACAAATCAAATCTGTCCACTTTCAAACTTCTGTATGGCTGAGATTTAGATCCAAACTTGTAATACTGCTTAGAAGTGGCAAACTGTAGGCAATACCTGAAAAATTACTCTTAGAATGTAACCACAAATATAAATTAGAGGTTGACAGTCATGCATCCTGGACATTAGCAAGGGTTGAAAGTACAGTCATTTACTTAAAAAATAAAATAAAACTAAGCAAAAAGCCCAAACCTTACTTTTTTGTGACTTGATGTGATATTCACTGCCACTGTATACTCCTGACAGATTAATTTACTTTCCCTATACTTTGAAAATATGTGGGTGTGTTTAAATTACTAAAATCTTTGCTAAACTAGTTAGGGAATGAATTAATACCAATATCAGCTACTCTAGTTAATGTAAAAGACAGATACTGACCTCACAGCGGGGGGTGGTCTCTGCATTATGCTTATGTTCATGTAGAGACAGAACCAGATGAAAAAACACAGTGTAATCAGGCTCAAAGAGATGGCATTTAGACCAGGGGGGGCAAAGAGATATAATGATATAAAGATATAAAAAAAGATATAAATGAGAACAGTTAGAGACAGCAATGGGTCAATTCTGATTCAATTCCTCACAAGTGAAACGCCCCATCAGCATAGCCTCATGGTTTTACTGAGGCTCTGTGAAGGTGTATGTGTCAGTCTATGTATCTTGGATTTTAAAATAAGGGAATGGCTAAAGGTGAATCCTGTCGTGCTATGAAATACCATTTGAATTTGAAAAGAAGGAAAACATTTAAGTTCTCCACAGGGGTGAGCATCAGTAAAGCTTTCAGACTCTTGACAGCTACAGGGATCTTCAAATGTTTAAGTTGAAAGTACTTACAGAAATCCTGAATAATCAGCAAAGCAACTTTAATGAGGTTAACCTCAGGGAACACAAGGAGTTTTTCGACCCTTAGTGACTGGGTATTCTCCTTTAGGAGGACAATTGTAATTGTTAGAATTAAATCATTGAGATCATTTTTTTACCATCCTTTTTTCCTTCAGTTGTACTCAGAGGTGAGTTAAGATGGAAAATAATCATAAATTACAACTAAATTTTGCTCCTGCTTTTGTTATTCAAATCCAGATAGGAACTTGGCTGCACCAATTGAAAAGATTTGTTAAAAAATATGCTTCAGGTAAATGGAAGGATGCTAAAGCAAATGACTCCAATAATATGTAACTGATATAAACCTGAATCTCCATAAAGGAGACAATACCATGCTACAAAAGCTAGTTTTGTAATGGCTAAGCACAGGTTTTCTTGTCCCCTGGAGGTAAGCATATTACCTTAATAATTGCTAATTAAGCAATTAAAAAAAAGAGCTGAAAAGGAAAGACTACTTTCAGAAAGAAAGAAGGTCATTATGCTCTTGTTTTAATCAGAATAGAAGAAATGTGTGAAATGTTCGATGATAAACTGGCAACTGTAGTTGTAATGCTACCACAGTGCTTGACAATGTAAGCAAAACTGGTAAGTTAGATAATGAAAGTTTCTTATATTGTAAAGTAAGGTGAAGCAAATGATCTCTTTTCACAGAATCAGAGAATCATTTAGGTTAGAGAAGACTTTCAAGATCATTGAGTTCAACCTTTGACTGATCAATACTCTGCATGATACTGATGAGAGATCTGAGGGCAATGTTTACCTTATGAAACACCGGGCAGTTAAGTGGACTGCTGATGTAGGACAGTGGGTAACGGGGGCTCCTTCCTTTGTCATTACGAAGGAGCAACTCCAAAGGTTAACTCAGACCTTACACGGAATGGAACACTTTCTTCTCTCTTTACTGGGTTTTGAAAGGATATAAACCATTGTACATCGAATTTGCTAAGCCTAACAATACACGCATTGCAGGGAGCTATGTACATTAACCAGGAGCAACCACAAAAACATTTGGGATAGTTCAGCCAAGCAGCTGGTGCAGCAAGATCTGGGAAAGTACAATGACTATCATTAAAGAAAAAATTCCTGCCTTGATTGCCTATGTTGCTGTTACAAATCTACCATTCCTATATTTCAATATACAACTCACTTCAATAAGGTAATAAACCAGAGTACAATTCCCCTCTTTAGAAAACCAGAGCTGACAGAAGACCTGATCCAAACCCAGCCAATGTTTTTCTACTGATTTCAGTGGACTTTAGATTACACCCATAAAATCAATTCTAAATTCTCATCTAACCAGCAATGTGGTACAGTAAAGACATGACTGATTTTATTGCACACATAAGCATGAGCAGGAACTCTTCTCTCCCAGAATCCAACTTGTTTACCCGACTGGTGTTAAATACCAGGTTTTGCTCATGTGCTGTTTAATGTTACCGAGCTATAAAATCATGACTGACACTTTTCTGCAAGAGAGGTGTTAGGTCTGGTATCCCAGCTGGCTCCAAATTTGGGTAATTACCTTCTGCCCCTGCAGTTTAAAGAAGATACAACATTTGTCTTCATTACCTGCCCTAAAATTGCTGTTCCAATTTGCTGTGCTTTACTGCAATAGCTGCTGCATTTCACTGCAGAAGTGGCTGCTCTAAGTGGTAGGTGAGCTGATTTCAGAAAGATACATAGTTTGTATAAAATATTTTGTGATCCTTTGAAGTGAGCAGTGCTCGGAATTATTTTTGATTTTTACAGTCCTTATGAGAATGCCAGGATAGTCACATTAAATATACTACTTGGCAGGTTTTATTTTTAAAGACTACCATATGGTATGTGTTCATCACCCACGTTATTTCATAGAACAATTCCATGTGAGTGCTTGATGTTAATTTTATTTGGGGCTGTACTGAGATCATCATGCCAGGTTAATTAAAGCGTGGCAAACAATTCTGCACAATGAACTGACTTTAAAACAGAAGGAAGAGTCAGTTTTCAGTGAATAAAATAGCAATACTAGAAGGTAATTATTTCCTGTTGTTAGCAGAAAGAAATTAAGAATATTACAGAGCCTTTAAAAAAAACCCACAAAATACCCCACAAACACAACAACAAAAAAACCCCAAAAAAACTCCCCTGAAAAAAAACCCCAAAAAACAAAACCACAAAAAAACCCCAAACAACAATAACAACAAAAAGAAAGAAGAATCTCACCAAGAAAAAGCTGTCCAAAACTTAAAGAATAACAACTTGGGTGAATTTATTCCAACTTGGCAGAACTGAATGTAATATTCTGAACACTGTCATATAACATGTCATAAGGAACAGCATACATGAGTCAATAGGGATGGAAGTATATTTCAGCATGGGGTTTTAACTTACAAGCATTGCCACTGATAACTTGAAATGTAAAATGCTTTCTTCTCTGTGGGTGTGACACAATCAATTCAAATAAGGCACTTAGAAGGTGAAACCTATTTTTACTTGAAATGTGTTTCTGCCAGCATCCCCGAACAAAAGTCCTTTCCAGTGTCCTAGATTTGGCTTTCATTGTAATTCAGTGGGTTTAATTAATCACTGGAGTGATTCAGTTTTATACCTGTGCAATTCCATAAATTTGAATTCCGGCACTTCCATGCTAGCTGTAGTTATGCAGTGGTGAATAAAATGTTACACCAGAAGACCATCAAAGCTGCAGGAGAACAGAAAACACTTTTTGTTGCCTCATGTTTTCCTTAAAGTGCAATACACTTTCTTGTGAATCAGAAAGAAATAAATATCCTAAAATGTTAAAACTAAAAAAAATATTTTAACAAGCCATAATATTTTAAAATCAAGAAAAAGCACTGATATTTAAATTTGACTGTTTCAGCTACTTTTAGTGATGATGAACCTATATTTCAGAGTACTGTGAATCAGTATATTAGCATTTTTACATTTAAAAAGAAGACTAACCTGAATATTTATACTTTCTGCAGGTACTGACACCTGTGTGGATGTTTCCATCCAGACTGATGTGCTGCTGCCTTGTTGCATTTGTTACAAATGAAAAGTACAAAATTCTGGAAAGCTGAAACCCACCTACAGGAAAGCAGGGACAGCTGCAAAAGCAGTGTAATTAACCTGTGCTATGACATTTCGTGTTGCTTTTGGAAGAACCAATATTCCCTGTGGAAGAAGATGGAACTCAGCAAATGCTGTCTACTGCTACATCATCCCCTATACTGCAGAGGCCAGTTCCTAACCTTGAGAGTACCTCAAAAAGAGGAAATTTGGGGAGCAATTGGCTCTTATAGCACCCTTCAATGACGAATTCTGATGATTTGGACTGTAGAGTTTGCATCATACATTGATCCACATTATAAAGCAAAGTCACCACTATGCTATACTTCATAGTCTGGGTAGTTCTCTGTCTTTTATACCATATCACAATTTTCAAGGCACAGGCAGAAGCAGGGGTATACATGTGGAGACCCCACACATCAAGCCAAGCCTGCCAATGTGACTGATCCCACCTGAAATCCTTGTCAGCATCCAGGGGATCAGGATAGGGTTGCAGACATCAGGGAAGCATGAATTAAGTGGCTCTGAATGGTAATTTGATCACTTATAATATTCTGGAACGGACAATATCCATAGTGAAAATATCTTCAGCTCCAAGTTTCCAAACAACAAAGTGCACTGCTTACTTTTACATCTTTATTTTCAGGCAGCTCAAGAGATCCAGCTAAAAAGTGGTCAACCTAATATGATCATGTGAAGGCACACATTCAGCAAAAAGGAAATATTTTCTTTTTCTGTAAACATATGTTCCTTTATGACATGTGTGATAGACTGAAATAAAAAAATATTACAGCAAGGCAGTAGTTGTAGTATTGTTTCCAAAATCCATTTCCATTCACATGACTGGAAAGTGTTTCTCCTGATTTTCTTATCAATCCAGCATGATCCTGATAAAAGCACTTAGGGGCCACAAGTACTTTCATGAAATCCAGATGAAGTTTGGGAGTTTGAGAATTTGATCTTAAATTTTAAATGTAAAAAAAATATTTTATATTAATGAAAGAGAAAGACAGCTGATGCTTTTTGAAGCTAAGCCTGACCTTTTCTGTAATGCGAAACAATTGCCTTTAATGTGTACAACATTCATTCTTGGCTTTAAAAGATTAGTATAATTGTACTTAACTTTGTTTTCTCAAGAGGAAGGACATTTTCAATTTAATTTAACATTGTTTTTGCTGTTAAATAAAGGTCTAAATGTGCAACCTGCACCAGAGAAAACTGTGAATTATATTTCCTTGGAAGTTTTCTAATCTTACACTGTATCCTGCTCATTCAAATGCTCGGAGAAATTAATGTCAAGTCATCAGATTTCATTCCACTTTTTAATTTAGCACTTTGCACCATTTCAATATTATATATAGTTATTGACCCTATAACAGTACTCCCATAAAAAAAAAAGGCACCTAAAGAGATAGAACAGCCTCTCTTATAACACAGTCACAACTTTCAGCTCAAAAGTGTCAGTCACAGTCTAGATGGAGGTCTACTTAATAGTTGCTGCAGTTATTTAGACCTGTGCATGCTGCAAGCCTGAGACTTGCTGTGCAACTGTACATTCAGTGTCAGATGGCATGTTTATTTTGGGCCCATATTGGGCCACATCATTATGTGCTCATTTGGCACCAGACTTGGCAGGCATTGTTTGCAGAGGTCTACCACTTTGTTCCCATTGGTCTCTCTAGCCGTGTTATGCACTAATGGTCAAGGTTGCTAATTTGAATGTGCAATACATGGTACGTAACACTTGCAACCAGGAGGGTGATCAGCAAGCCAGGCACAAATATTCTGCTTAAACATTTTCCATTACATTACTGAGGTACTTTGCATCAAAGCAAAGCAATGAATCAATGCATCATTGCATCAAAACAAAGTAATGCATCAATAAATTCCATCAATGGCATGAAATGTAACAAGACCAAATGACAAATTCTGTGTCTATAATGGACAGAATAACACTGGGCACAAGTATAAATGAGGAGAGAAGTGGCTGAAGAGCAGCCCTGTGAGAAAGATCTGGGCATGCTGGCCAACAGAATCTCAATATGAACCAGCAGTGGCCCTGGCAGCCCAAACCCATCCTGGGATGCATAAAAAAATCATCACCAGCTGGTAAAAAGAGGTGACTGTCTGTTGTGCTCTGTGCTGGTATGGCCTCAGCTGGAATACTGTATGCTGTGCTGGACCCCACAATTTAAGAAGGGTGTCAGATCTCTGAATACATCCAGAGGAGGGCAGCAAAACTGGTGCCAGTCTCTTTTCCCTGGGATCCAGTGACAGGACACATGGGAATGGCTCAGAGCTGTGCCAGAAGAGGTTTAGGCTGAACATCAGGAAGCATTTATTTACCAAGAGTGTGGTCAAACTCTGGAACAGGCTTCCTCGAGGAGTGGTCAATGCCCCAAACATCTTAAGTGTTTAAGAGGCATTCAGACAACGTCTGGGATTACACACTTTAAATTTTGCTCAACCCTGAAGTGGTCAGGCAATTGGACTAGAAGACTGTTTGAAGTCCCTTTCAACTGAAATATTCTAGCCTTGTCTGGTCTAGTCTATAGAAAAGTAGTCTAAAGAGATGAAATGAAACTTCCTGATATTATGATGACTCCAGTACCAAAAGCCAAGCACCTTACTCAACTACCTCTTGTACACCATTAGTATATTTTGAAAGCAGAGTTATCTTATTTCACTCAATGATACTTTTAATAATTAGTAAATGTGCATTGTGATGTTTACTGTGGAGTACTTCAAGTGCTCTACTGTAAATTCTAGGTGCCTTTGAAGAACCAGATGCACACATACCTGACTTTCTGGGCTATCCTGAAAAATGACAGAACATAATGTAATACAAATATTTTGAGTGGCAAATATCTAGTCACTGTTTTGCTTATAGCTTCTCTGACATTAGAGAACAAAGATCAAAAGACAGTATGAATCATACCTTTTTTCTTCCTTCCAAAGAGTTCTAGGCTGTTAAACCCCAACTCTTATATATATTCATGATTGTTTGTTCAATTACCAAGCTCATGAACTATGTATAATAATTGAGGGCTTCATATTTAGTATAAACTTGCTGGGTCAGAAAAACAGTCATGAATGAACACAGGTAACAGAAGTGGCTGATTATGTTTTGCATGTCTTGGGAATTGGCTGTCATTCAAATCTGCTATTTAACTAGGACAAAGAATTTTAATTTTTATTTTATTAAAAAATAAAAAGTCCTTTCCTTGAAAAAATTAGTTTCAAATGTCATTGCTCTTCACTGATATATCCTCATTACTACAACTTCAGTCTAACAACAGATTTGTCTTATCTCAGCAATTCATATTTTCCCAACTCCTCACTACTTAAATGAATTTTGTTGTGGCTGCATATATGACACAATAATGTACATGAAAACACTGATAGGTAGTTTTACATAGCGGAGACCGAAGAGNGAAAACTGTGAATTATATTTCCTTGGAAGTTTTCTAATCTTACACTGTATCCTGCTCATTCAAATGCTCGGAGAAATTAATGTCAAGTCATCAGATTTCATTCCACTTTTTAATTTAGCACTTTGCACCATTTCAATATTATATATAGTTATTGACCCTATAACAGTACTCCCATAAAAAAAAAAGGCACCTAAAGAGATAGAACAGCCTCTCTTATAACACAGTCACAACTTTCAGCTCAAAAGTGTCAGTCACAGTCTAGATGGAGGTCTACTTAATAGTTGCTGCAGTTATTTAGACCTGTGCATGCTGCAAGCCTGAGACTTGCTGTGCAACTGTACATTCAGTGTCAGATGGCATGTTTATTTTGGGCCCATATTGGGCCACATCATTATGTGCTCATTTGGCACCAGACTTGGCAGGCATTGTTTGCAGAGGTCTACCACTTTGTTCCCATTGGTCTCTCTAGCCGTGTTATGCACTAATGGTCAAGGTTGCTAATTTGAATGTGCAATACATGGTACGGAACACTTGCAACCAGGAGGGTGATCAGCAAGCCAGGCACAAATATTCTGCTTAAACATTTTCCATTACATTACTGAGGTACTTTGCATCAAAGCAAAGCAATGAATCAATGCATCATTGCATCAAAACAAAGTAATGCATCAATAAATTCCATCAATGGCATGAAATGTAACAAGACCAAATGACAAATTCTGTGTCTATAATGGACAGAATAACACTGGGCACAAGTATAAATGAGGAGAGAAGTGGCTGAAGAGCAGCCCTGTGAGAAAGATCTGGGCATGCTGGCCAACAGAATCTCAATATGAACCAGCAGTGGCCCTGGCAGCCCAAACCCATCCTGGGATGCATAAAAAAATCATCACCAGCTGGTAAAAAGAGGTGACTGTCTGTTGTGCTCTGTGCTGGTATGGCCTCAGCTGGAATACTGTATGCTGTGCTGGACCCCACAATTTAAGAAGGGTGTCAGATCTCTGAATACATCCAGAGGAGGGCAGCAAAACTGGTGCCAGTCTCTTTTCCCTGGGATCCAGTGACAGGACACATGGGAATGGCTCAGAGCTGTGCCAGAAGAGGTTTAGGCTGAACATCAGGAAGCATTTATTTACCAAGAGTGTGGTCAAACTCTGGAACAGGCTTCCTCGAGGAGTGGTCAATGCCCCAAACATCTTAAGTGTTTAAGAGGCATTCAGACAACGTCTGGGATTACACACTTTAAATTTTGCTCAACCCTGAAGTGGTCAGGCAATTGGACTAGAAGACTGTTTGAAGTCCCTTTCAACTGAAATATTCTAGCCTTGTCTGGTCTAGTCTATAGAAAAGTAGTCTAAAGAGATGAAATGAAACTTCCTGATATTATGATGACTCCAGTACCAAAAGCCAAGCACCTTACTCAACTACCTCTTGTACACCATTAGTATATTTTGAAAGCAGAGTTATCTTATTTCACTCAATGATACTTTTAATAATTAGTAAATGTGCATTGTGATGTTTACTGTGGAGTACTTCAAGTGCTCTACTGTAAATTCTAGGTGCCTTTGAAGAACCAGATGCACACATACCTGACTTTCTGGGCTATCCTGAAAAATGACAGAACATAATGTAATACAAATATTTTGAGTGGCAAATATCTAGTCACTGTTTTGCTTATAGCTTCTCTGACATTAGAGAACAAAGATCAAAAGACAGTATGAATCATACCTTTTTTCTTCCTTCCAAAGAGTTCTAGGCTGTTAAACCCCAACTCTTATATATATTCATGATTGTTTGTTCAATTACCAAGCTCATGAACTATGTATAATAATTGAGGGCTTCATATTTAGTATAAACTTGCTGGGTCAGAAAAACAGTCATGAATGAACACAGGTAACAGAAGTGGCTGATTATGTTTTGCATGTCTTGGGAATTGGCTGTCATTCAAATCTGCTATTTAACTAGGACAAAGAATTTTAATTTTTATTTTATTAAAAAATAAAAAGTCCTTTCCTTGAAAAAATTAGTTTCAAATGTCATTGCTCTTCACTGATATATCCTCATTACTACAACTTCAGTCTAACAACAGATTTGTCTTATCTCAGCAATTCATATTTTCCCAACTCCTCACTACTTAAATGAATTTTGTTGTGGCTGCATATATGACACAATAATGTACATGAAAACACTGATAGGTAGTTTTACATAGCGGAGACCGAAGAGTATAGATTTTTAGCACCTGTCCGTGAAACCACAAGAAGCCACCATTAATTTATTTGATAACTATTTATGTTAGAATGAAGTTACAAAATGTCATGGGTTTATCTGGTTAGGGGTTTTTTTTGTTTTTTTTTTTTTTTTTTTTTTTTTTTTTTTAAGAGAAAGATTGGTTTCTGTTTG
>WBMV01001911.1:115143-142172 GCA_013396655.1 Campylorhamphus procurvoides
CCCTGTGACCGTGGTGATGACTGTGGTGAAGCGAACTGTCCCCTTTGCAGCCCACAGGAAAACCCCCTGAGACAGAACTGTTGCTTGAGTTTTGGACTTAGATCTGCGAATGGCTGACCCTGCAACAACTGACTGTAAACCTTCCATTCCCCTGTCCCTCACACCATCAGAGAAAGGAGGGGGCATGGACAGATCGAGGGGTGCTGGTGGTGGGAAAGTGTTTCTAACCTGTTTTTATTTCTTAGTTTTAGTTTTTAGTTTGTTAGTAATAAATTTAAGCATTATTCTAAGTTCTGCTTTGCCCGCAGTGTTAATCAAAGCTCCTCTTTCGGTTGTTATCTCTAGCCGTAAATTACTAGCTGGTTTTCTTTTCTTCCCTCTGGAAGGTGGAAGGGGGTGGGGGAAGGCCTTGAAGGAGTTTTGCTGGACATCAGGCATTTATTCAGGGTCAAACCACGACACAAAATATGAGAAAAAATTCCAGTGGCAGAAAATTGCCCACAACCAGCCCTTGTGCTGACAAAATGGAAAACAAGGTCTATTTCCTAAAAAAAACAGCTTTCATTCAATCTCAGTTGCTGAGTACTGAAGCAGGAAAATCCCATCTTACAAACCAGGTATTGTGTTGATGACAAGATTTTGCAATTTCCCTACTTTTTTATAACATCTTTTATACACACATCAGCAGAAGTTCTGTTTTCTCTTAGCATCAGCAAGTTTGCCAAAAGTCTTTGTTAGACTGCAACTAGGTTTTGTTTCTTTTGAAAATCATAGTTCAAATAAGCTAATTTGGATAACATTCATCAGCCAGCTTCAGGCACAAAACACTCCTGACACATTTCATTTTGAAACATTGATACTTTTCACCTCAAAGCAGTTAAAGTTTTTGGAGACTCTGGCTAATTTTATCCCAAAGGAGTAAAACCAACCCAAAGTAAATTAAAATAATATTTTAAATAAATTACTTTCAATCAAAAAATGAAGCAAATAATTTGAACTCCAAGTTAATGATTTTTTTTTCCTAGCTTGATCTGTTGTTGAAAATGCTTCAGCTACATACATGCATGCATTTGTGTGAGTCATCAGATTTTCCAAGTATGTATGTATACATTTATTGATGAGTAGCTGTGCTGTGGCCAAGAATGTCTAAGTGTATAAATGAATCTATATTTGCAGGAACTACAACAATCTTTATTAGACCAACTGATACAGCTGGTAGGAAACAAACAAGCTTGCAAGCTTACAAGGCCTGCTCCAGATATGGAACAGATGCAACCACCTCAGGCTAAATAGTTACTGCAGACTACTGCTCCGAGTTTCTCTTGATTATGTTAAATTTGAGACAATATGAGACAATTTGAGAAAAAAATGTGACAGGCATGGGAAGAACAGAAGGGCAGGTTAGCAAAAGGGGAGATGACTGGGTTGTTTACTCCCATGGGACAAGCAGAAATTGAGAGAGGGGATAATTATCAGCTTGAACTGCGAGACACAAGTACCACTTTTTCCTTGAGTTGGGTAATGAGGGAAATAAATATCTTTTAGTTTTGTGATAGCTAAAACAATGGAATGTATTGCTAAAGGCAGCAATCAGCTTGGAAGAGCTTAGTGTGGAGTTGAGGAATAGGCTCACATATAATCTTTGCGGAAAAGTGTCTGGTAATCAGACTCTGATTTTTTTTTTTTTTTTTGTCTTAAGACCCAAACCCCAGAATCTCACTTGTGCCAACGACTGTCTGCAGGGATTTCACAATATGAGGACATCAGTGGAAAAACTGGATTGTATTAGGCTTCTTCAGAGGGTGGTTAGTTTTTGTCCTTACGCAATTTATTGATCCCTTCCATGATATTTTCCCTGCCTCCACAAACCATCCTGCTGCATCACTGCAGGTATGGCACATGTGGAGATATATATTGTAATGATAATTTTAATGAAGAAACATTTAATTTCACATTTCTTAGCACTTGGATAGATTTAATTTGCAAGATGGCTACATCATATAAAAAATGGCCTTTTATTTCACTAGAAGCACTCTGAAATATTTTAGCATTAGAATCTAGAGGTGATTTTCTTTCTCCTTTGAAGCACAAGGTGCAAACATGTTCAGTAGTTTTATTATTATCTGCTGCATCAATCAGCAGATATATTTGCTCCAGAAAATGTAGTCACCAGTAATTCACTCACTCTTGGTTGTGTAAAAAGAACATTAGGGAGAGAATGAAATGAGAATAATGATTCTCCATGTAATACAGAAAGGAAGAACAGTTTAGACATGATTTCGAAACACCACCCCAAGGAAACATTTCCTTCTTCCAGCATACTTAAGTTAAAATATTTAATACTAAACTACTATGAAGTTTAAATTTGATAAGGAAATATGCTGTGTTACAGAAAGTGCCTTCTTTCAGGTCTGCGCACAGGAAGGGTAATCTCACTTAATGGAGTGTGTGCAGCAGTGGAGAGGGCAATGCCTGTGCTGCGTATTGCTGAGCAGCCTGCATGAGGCTGCAAGAATATGTCTGTGGAAATGGAGAAGAGGTAGACACACAGGATGAAAAGAGTTGACTCAGTTTTCTGCTTTGTTAAATAACTTCATGTGTGAGCTCACTTAGGATTTATTCATAAACATCACAGCATCAATCATATTTTAAATATCATTCTAGTCCAAGACTCTCTATACAATAAGCAAAAATTTTTCACGTAACAAATGGGATTCAGTGATACCATCATGCTAGGCACAGAGCCTAAAAATATCCACTGCCATACCCTGTACTCCATAAGGCTGATATAGCAAAGTATGGTCAATGAGGCTATGAAGACTAAAGGTATCATAGAATCACAGAATAACAGAATATGCCAAGTTGGAAGAGACTCACAAGGATCACTCAGTCCAACTCTTGGTTCTGCACAAGACCATTCCCAAGAGTTACACCATGTGCCCGAGAGCCTTGTCCAAATGCTTGTTGAACACCTTCAGACTCTGTGCTGTGACCACTGCCCTGGGGAGCCTGTCCCAGTGCCCCACCACCCTCTGTGTGAGGAACCTTTCTCTAATACCCAGCCTAAACCTCCCCTGACACAACTTCAGGCCATTCCCTTGGGTTCTGTCACTGGTCATCACAGAGATGAGATCAGCACCTGCCCCTCCTCTTCCCCTCCCAAGGAAGTTGTAGCTGCAATGGGGTCTCCCCTCAGTCTCCTCCAGGCTGAACAGACCAGATGCCCTCAGTTGCTCCTCATAAGGCTTTCCCTCAAGGCCCTTCACCATCTTTGTTGCCCTCCTTTGGACACTCTCTAATAGTTGAATGTGTTTCTTATACTGAGGTGACAAAAACTGCTCACAAATAGGAACAGTTAAACGAATGACAATTACCAAGCACAGTCTCAGTTGTTCTTGTTCCTTTCACTTATGCCAAGTAGAACGGTGCAGGGGTATCAGAGCAGAAGGAGAATATAGCCTCAGTCAGGTGACTGACATTCATCTGCCTCCCTGTGAAATGGCTATCAAACAATACATACATATATATGTATAAATATATATGTAAGGAAGACTCCTCCATGGAATTAATTTGGGGGGTTAATGTGATCTCTAAAACACAACGATCTGCAGATGGTTCTTCCACTCAGTCACTCAGTCATCACACTAAATTGAATAAAAATTAAATACTTGATTGAGAAAGCTTTCAACTGTAAGCCTAAGCCCCTTCCCTGCTCTAGGGTTATTCTTATTTTGAAACCTGAGGGAAGTGATATTTTGATCATGCATGTGTTAGTTGGAAATCAAGATTTAAAAAAACAAAACAAAAAAATCTTACATTTTCCTTATATTTTCACAGTTTTCTTTTACATAAATGTTTCCCATCTGAGACTTTTTCCATTGGAAAGATGAGTTTTGCCCAGTAGTCACACATGCATTTTAAAACATAATAGGATAACAAAAACTATGGATTTTTTTTCCAAAGTCTTCTGCTCATTCTATATAGCAGCTTTCATTTTCCTTAACTTGTTTTTCTTATTCATCCCTTTACTCCACATACTCATCTGTAATGTTCTGCCTCTTTTATTTTTATTTTCTAGGCTCAGATTTTCATCAGCAAAACAGAAGAGATTTAACTTACCGTTTCAGTAAATTTTTTTTTGACAATGCTCATACTGTAGTTAGTGTGTGTATGGATGATAACAGTTGCATCGATTACTTTACTGACAAGTAATAATAAAAGGAAGGAAACTAACTGCAATCCTTTCTCAAGGAATGAGAATTTTTTCTATATTATAAATATAAAGGGTAAGTGGAATGATATAAGCTGTAGCAATAAAGAGGAAAATTAATTCCAAGCTTTTACAGATGGCTGCAGCTGTGTTGCTTAGTATGCGCGTCAGCTGCAGGGGAATGTTTAAGAAAGGAGATTCAGCTCTACAGTAACAAACCACAAAGCTTCTCAAATGCACCAAATTCAGCTGTGGAGTAAAACACTGAAGTTAGAAGAGTTACAAACCCAGTAAATTTACCACCTTATGCTTTGATTCTTTTAATGCTTATCCTAAAACAAAATTGGAGGGGAGATACCTGCTTTCTACTACATTGCTGTTCCAGACAAGTTACCAATAACATATTGAAAAAGAATGCTACAGCAAGATAAAGTGATTTCCTTTTATTTTTCATTTTTTATGTATTGTTTTAGATAGAATTGTCATATATGACTTTTCACACTGGAATTAATAGACTTTGATAGCGGTATTCATTGCAATAGTTCTTTATTTCCACCTATATGGAATACAGTTTATAGTATTAGATTGAGTACAAGTTTAAAAATAAAAGTACAACCATTAAAGTCCTCACCTCATCAAAAAGCACAATGTTGAAAAGCCACAATCGGCTCTGAGGCTTAAAGACAGAACTAAATGAGACCTGCATGCATTACCATGCTTTAAGTAGAGTACAGGTAGCATAAAAAAACATCTGTGTGGTGTAGTGACAATTTATGTCCAGTTTTATAATAGTTGTAATATTTCTCACAATATATTCTCTTGTGCTTGATACAGCATAAAATATTTCTTATTATCTTTGCCAACAAAGAAGTTTATATGTTTTAAAGGCACAATAAATTAATATATTTTCCTTATGTCAGAAAATTGATTGCTATTATGTTTCAAAATTATTTTTTACTTATTCAGGTTGATAATCAAGATTTTAGATGCAGAAGAACATTCAATAACTTACTAACAAATTGACAAGGTAATTTCATTTTGAATCTTCTGCTTTACAAGACAAGCATATTTTACTAGAATTTTCCTAAATTTTTGATGATATTTTTAGAAACTTCTAGGTGATTTGGTCTTTAAAGTCTTCTTCTCTAAGAAGACTTTTGTAATTCCAAAAAGACACTTTGCTGAGTGTAAGTTTCAAGAGTTGCATATGTACTGCAAGATAACTGTTCTCTGCAGAACTGAGAATCTCATCAATGAGATTTCTTTGATCACCAAGCCCAGGGTGCTGCTGGATGATCTGTGTGCATCCCTGCTGGGTTTCCATCAGGGAAAAACAGCCTGCAGGAGGGTTAGTGACAAAGCAGGTTTCATGCTCAAATTACTGTCACGAGAAAGCCATAATGTAACAGAGTAAGTGTTGAACGGAGCTGGCATTTCATTCACCAGGAATTTTATTTTAGTTTGAGTTTTCATCAGCCTCACTGGGAAAATTAATATATTAAAATAATATTAAATTTGTCACTCAGTTTTTGAGGATTGGAACTTAAAAGAGAAGTGAGCAGAAGTGGGAATACCTATAGTGCAGAACTGAAGTTAGGGTGGTCTCCTCCCCAGATCCACTTGGTCTGGAGGGTGCCTATTGATTTAGGTGACACTGACCCAGCTGGTCTCTTCTCTTGTTCAAGATAGAAGAGTTTGCCCATTACTACCGCCCAAGTGCAACTGTTTGGTTCTTCTTGGATGGACTCTGGCTTTGACACTTAAACACAGATCTTACTTTCACAGGAGATCCAGCACTTCCACGTCCATCTTAATAAATGCTGGAGTGTTGCCACCTCACTACAGAAGCACAGAATCAATTAGGTTAGAAAAGAGCTCTGAGATGATCGAGGCCAGCCTACAACCAAAAACTACCACGTCAACTAGACCATGGCGTTAAGTGTCCAGTCTCTCCTTAAACACCTCCAGGAACTGTGACTCCCTGGGCAGTCCATTCCACTGTCTAATAAACTAATGTGAGGGAATTCTTCCTAATGTCTAACTTAATCCTCTCCTGGAGAAGTTTAAGACTATGTCCTCTCATCCTACGTTGCCTGGAAGAGGCCAGCCCTCATCTGCCTACAACCTCCTTTCCTTTCACTAAGGTCTCTCTCTCCAGCCTCCTTTTCTCCAGGCTAAACACACCCACTTCCCCCAGGCACTCCTCACCAAACTTTTGCTCAACACCCTTCACCAGCTTCACTGCCCTTCTATGGACATGCTCCAGCAACTCAATGTCTTTCTTGCAGTGAAGGGGCCAAAACTGGACACAGCACTAAAGGTGTGTCCTCACCATTGCCAAGTACAGAGAGACAGTCACTGCCCTAATCCTGCTGGCCATGCTATTTCTGATACAATCCAGGATGTCATTGTCCCTCTCGGTCACCTGGACACACTGCTGGTTCATGTTCATCCAGCTGTGAATGAGTACCCCCAGGTAATATTCCACTGGGTAGCTTTCCTGCCACTCTGCTCCCAGCCTATAGTGTTTTATGGGGTTATTGTGACACAAGGACAGGACCTGGAACATTGCCTTGTTGAACATCATATGGTTTAACAGGTCTAGCCCCAGTACTGAGCCCTGGGGAACACCGCCTGGGACCAGTTGCCAGATGGATATAGCACCATTCACCACCACTCTCTGGGCCCAGCCATCCAGCCACATTCTGGCCCAGAGGTGAGCATGCCTAAGCCATGAACAGCCAATTGCAGTTTACAGCCTAACAAACTCCTGGAAAACAGTCATGCTGACTTCTAACTCTGCTGTGGAAGGGCATCAGCAGAAAGAGAGAGGAAGAATGAATAAAGAAGGGAGGCTTGCCACTACTGTTTGTTATTTCCTCCTCTTCATCAGAACTGTGCAGTTCAACACTGTGTATGACATGTGTTGATTTTAATAATTAAACACTACTGGGTTGCTGACATTATTAGTCAAGGGTCAGTAGACATTTTCATTACAGTTGCCATTTTCCAAGACTTCGTAACTGTCATTTTGATTCACGCTGGGTTGAGACTTAGTATGTAGGTTATCAACTTCCTGGCACTTTTGCCTTACCATAATAATCTATTTTTAAAGTTTTTGAACTATAGCAATTATTTTTTTCTTTCTTTTTTTTTTTTAGTCTGCTTCCATTAGTATTTTGTAAGCTGTGGGGACTGAAGAAAGCAGGGTTTTTGAAGCCTCATTTCTTCTCACTCTGTAACAAACAACACTGAAGCCTTGGGTCTGGGGGTAGAGTAGCAGAGAACAGTATAAATCAGCAGAGAACTGTGGGAGCTGTGAAGGCAGGGTTTTTAAGGTCTTGTAAAAGATGTCTGAGATATGGGTAACCCCTCCTTCAATGTAGTACCACTCTTTGAGACACAGGTGTTGGAAAGGGAAATGTTCTCCACAGTGCTTCGATAAGATAGAGAACATGTCATACCTGAGCCAATATATGGCATGTAAAAGGTGGAAAATCTTCAGTGCTGCATCCCTATTCCCTCTCCTCCTCTCCTACCACACAGGAAAATATGCTATTTACTGAGCTTTGTTTCACTGTCAGCTACTGGATATTCTATAAGCATCTGTGCTATAAGAAAATATGCATAAACAGTTTGTCAGATAGACCTCCCTTTACAGTAATCCCAAACTTAACAGAGTTTTCCCTCAGGAAGAATGCTAAATGTATTTGTAGTGATAGCAAAAAGATGCAGTCCTTGCCACTATATATATTTGTCCTTGCAACATGTAATAGTTCTGTTTTGAAAACCCAGATAATCTTGTCTGTTTAGACTTCAGCTACTTGTTTTGCTTTGTGATATTTAGAAAACCTGCAGCAGCTTGTTTTTTATAAGGACCTTGCTTTTTTTTTTCTTTTTTTTTTTTTTTTTTGCATTTCTCATCCACCTTTGCATTGGGTGAATATAACATCTCAGGAATAAATGAAAAACCTTCAGGTCCTGAAGATAGTAAATAAGCTTGCCTGTCAGGAACACATAATATGGGCTGCAACACAGTGCTTAGACCATGGGTAAGCACTTCTCTGTACAGACCCATGTGAGATAACACTTGGAGGGCCAGTTCAGTGAAAAAGACCTACACTTCTGTAGTCTGTATTCTGGCTTATTCAGTCTGTATCAACAAGAAGTACCAACAAAAACTTCAACAGAGCCATTGGTGCTTACAGCTTTAAAGAAACTTCGTGTTCTGTTTTATATTAATTACATGACACACTAGATAAAATATGGAACAAAGACGACACATTCCTCTTGCCATGGTCTCTATCAAACTCCAATGAACAATATTTGAAGTGGCTCCTACTATTTCATAATTCTCCTATTTATAAGTAATTTTTCTATTAGGATTAAAATAATGGTATACTACAGGCTAACTTGGGGAACTTGCGTTCAATGGCAGTTAAGGATCTTAGTTCTTGAACTGTATTATGCTTAAGCACATTATTCCCAAAGAAAAATGTATGCTTATGCTCTCTTGAAGAATTCCAATTATTTGGAAAATCATTCTCATCAATTCCCAAAAAGAAGCTGCAGTGCTGTCTATAACCTAAATTCTGAGATGAACTGCAAAAATATTTTTCATGTGTATAAATTGCTTAAAACACACTACCTTGAGCAAAGAGTTGATAGGCACCAGAAAATTAAATTAATTTATTTCAAATGCATGGCCTGAAAGCATAAATACTGTAAAATCATATTTGTGTTGAATTTTGATTAGTTTGAAAATGCAATGAATTTGCATGGCATAAAAAGGAGATTTTTAATGTAGTTATTTACTTGAGTTCATTTTCTTCAAATTTAGTCTTATGCAGACAATACCTATAAAAGGAATATCAAAATTAAGTGAACTTAAAATTTAAAAGAAATATTTCTTTATTGTATGTGAACTGGTAAATAACAACCCAATTTCTCTCTCTGAGTTTCAGATTTAATCAAAATGGCATCAAAGCAGTAAATACATATTTATTTATGTATACATAGAAAGAGTCAAAAAATTCAAAACCACAAAAATAAACTTTTTATGTTGCAAATATACGGTGAACCAAATTATTAGAACTGAATTTTGCTCACATTTCTTAGTATTCGCTTTGTGGCATTAAAAAAAAAAATAAAGCAAAATAAAGAACAATTTTCACAGTTTTCATTTGATGAAAATTGTTTTGGTTTACCTTAAAAATATCAGAAATAAATGTATCTATAAATAAAAACTACAACTTCTAAATGCCTATTTATCTTTGGTTGTAAGTGTTACTTTATTGCAGTTTTCTCTACAGAAGCTTTGAAACTGCAGTGAAAAATCTTGTTTAAAGGGAAAAAAAAAATCCAAAACATCCCTCTACTGTTATTACAATCACCAGGGAGCTGTGGGTGAGAATGCAGTTCATAAGTATATTACCCACTCTACAATTATAAGTGTGGCAATTAAGTAATTGAAAGCAGAGTCAGCATTCCAGTTTATGACTCACAGCAAAGCTACCTGTATTTGGAACATTTTATAGAAATTCACTTATTGATAAAGCTCATATCCACTGTCAGAAAAAAAAATAATTTTATAAATAAAAAATTTTATCCAGAATTTTTTGTGTAATTACCCTGAAGAGATAAAAGCATATATAAGTTAGTTAAGAGCTTGGTAAAGAAAGAGCAAAAATAAAAAATAAAAAAATAAAAAACCGAAACAGCCAAAACCAAAACCCCAAACCAAAGCAGTACCCATCTTGTCTATGAAGGAGAATTCAAAACCTTGAAAAAGTTAATTAAATGTTCAAAACATAATATTCAGCCAAGTAGATCAAACAAAATGTCTTGTTTCATTTTTCATCTCTAAACATGGCTTCACATTTTTCAGTCACATGTTCAATTATATTTCAAAAGAGGAGTCATTTCAGACAAGGACTGAAGATTTTCTTTTATTTCTTTCCTGTCTTGTGCAAATGAACAAGCTTCAATTGCCCTGATCAGCTAGTAACCATGACTGTCTGTAATTAGCCTCTTCAACAGTATCCCAGCACGGAGGGCTGTATCTACCTGTACTGGAAATAAGCTCTGATATGTCACAGGTGTGTGAAGAGACTGTGAGAGGGCCCCTCCTGTTCTCCCCCTGCACTATGCAGGCTGCATGCAAGCTCAGGACCTGCATCTTGCTGTCGGTAAGTGTTGTAGTGTCTGGTCTTGCATCAACCTCACCCTGACCTTGACCCTGTTATAACATTCTGTCTTGTCCTTGGTCCTGAACTGTCATAGAAACACAGAATGGCTTAGATTGGAAGAGACCTTTAAGATCATGTAATTCCGACCCCTTTGCCATGGGCAGGGACACCTTCTGCTAGACCAGATTGCTCAGGACTCCATCCCTCCTGGCCTTGGACACCTCCAGGGATGGGTCATCCATGGCTTCTCTGGGCAACCTCTTCCAGTGCCTCACCACCTTCACAGTAAAGAATTTCTTCCTAATATCTAACTTAAATCTCTATTCTTTTACTCATCATCTCTTTTAGACATTACCCGTGTTGCTGGTGCTTGGTTATCCCTGTGCTACTGGATGACACTAGTTTCTGTCACTGGACCTTCTCTGCTGAGGCATGGTGGGTCTGTACCCATGACAGTGAGGACCCTGGCAGCTGTGACTGGAAGCTCCTGGCTCCACTGTCCCACTGGAATCATCGTGGGATTGCAATGTCCTGCAGTGAGCTGAGGGGTTTGCTCCCCCCTTTCCTGTCCCCTCCCAGGCCACGTGGTCAATGGCCACACGGTCTCCAGAGGTCTCAGCAAAGAGACACACACACACTGGGACTGGAAAGCAGAGCGAGGGTTTATTCACTTGGCCAGGCCCTTTATAGGCTTCAAAGCCAAGGGGAGGGAACTAATAGGAGAAGGGTTAACAACAGATGAATCATGGGAGGTTTCACACAGCCTGGCCGAGGCTTGCATACTAATTAGGAAGGTAAGGGGTTTCCTCCCACGGGTTCTGGGGAAGGAGGAAGGTGATTCAGGAAAAAAGCAAACTCCAGTTTACAGTACAGTGAAAGAGGCATTCTGGCTGGGTTCTCCATCCTCCCCAGAGACCCATCTCTTGCATGATCTATTCCACTTCTGATATTGTGAGTCTATTCCCACAACGTCCTGTCAGTAATGAGCCAAAGCAGATCACAGCAGCAATTTTGAAATTTGTAGGAATTAAAAACTGAAATAGGAACTTCTCATGATGGACAGTTTTGACTCCTAGCAGTCAACAGTTTCTCATTATAAAAGATACTGATGGTGGTGGCGGGGTGGGGGGAAATCCAAAACTGTTCTTCTTTTGTTACTTAGCATTTGCCATACTTGACTCTTTACATCTGATACCCGGGACAAATTGTGAGATGAACTTGATTGATGTTTCTAAAAACCGAAGTTGTGAACCTTGTGCTGAAGACTTCATAGAGAAGTGCAAGTTCTTTAGTTATCATGCATGTTAAACATTCTTTTAAAAGATCAGGAATTTCGCACATGTTCCTCTATCAGTGTTTTCTGCCTCATGTTTTAGTTGTTCTAAATCAAACATGAATATCTGTACTGATGATTAATTTCCCTCATTAAGAAATATTTTGATAGTCTACACATTCTAGAGTGAAACATTTGGTTGAATTAAATGCAAACTTTATAATGAAACTTTTTGTGAGAAATGATATTAGATCCATGTTACCATTTAAGCATGTAGGTTTCATCTGTTTCATCTTGTTCTGTTCAATAAGTCTTTTTTCCAGAAACTGGCACTGATTAATTATATGTAATTAGAAATGATAATGGGACTATAGAGGTAGGTAAAACAGTAACACGAGGTTTGCTTAGTTATCGGTTCTTCCTTCCCCCTTAAATTCAAAGTAGTAAGCAATGGTAGCAGTAATTTCATTAAGGGAATCAGTACTTTTTATGGACAGTTAAATACTAGTTGTAAAGACTATTGGACTCAAGTGAATTGTGTTTTCTTTTTTTTTTTTTTTCTATTTTTAATCAGTAGGAAAGCTAAGCATGTCAAAGAGCTGCATCCTTTGGATAGGAACATCAATTTTAGATGAACCACACAGTTTTGTATAATCAGATGTTTGAGACCCAGGACTTTTGCCATAGTGACACTGTTTACATGCAACAACCCATAAGAAAAACTTCATTTTTAATTTTGCTTTCTTTGTCACTTGCAGTTTCTAGCTCTGTTTCTTCCTCTGTATCACTTGAATGTAAAGCTTAATTTTAATTGTTTTTCTGTATGACAAAGAAAGAAATGAGGTTTCCCATTTTTCATGGTCATGTTATATATTCATAAAGATTAAAAAAAAGAAATAAGTGGCTGTTGTAGGTGAACTGCTGCCTGTCCTTCTCCTTGCCCATGTTCTGAATCTCAGCATTAAGAAAATGACCCATTTATCACTTTGTTTTTTGAGATCCTCACTATCTCTAACTTTCCATCTGTACAAATAAGCTTAAGGCAAAGGACCTGAAAAATATTAATGCTGAACACAAAAGAGCAAGCAAACTACATAAACATTATTTACTGCTTACTAAAGATGAATGCAAATTGCAGTTTCAACCCTACCATACATTCCAGTGTTTCTTCTTCTGTTTTGTCCCAGATAGGAATAAAAGGCAAAACACATTCAGATTTTCACATAATGGAATTTATTTTAATACCTGCTTTCAATTGTTAACATTCCCCTGACTAGGAAAAAGGTGCCAAAATTTCCCATGGGAGCTAAGGTCCATCAAAAGTTTGATCCTTCTTTTCCAGAAACCAAAATATAGTTTCTTCAACTTGCTCACTGTAACACAAACACAGCACGGAACAGGCAATTAAACAAAATAAAATAAATTAACTAAAAAAAGTCAAAATAAAGCACTGCATGTACAGTTCTTTGCCTAAGAAGGAAATGGAAGAAAGTATGGATAAGACATCAGTTAAATTAGAGTGCTAGTGCTCTTCTGGAATCTGCTCTCACATAACAGTGGGGGTACTGCAAGAACCTAGAAAGCAAAGAAGTCTTTTGCTTTATATTGTTCCACCAAATTGAAACATCATGTTTGGTTTTCATTTGTGATTGAGATTTCCCTGTGACTCTGTCTGTATAAGCAAGTAGCCTGATGGGGGAAAAAAAGAGATCAATAGATCAAAGCAGTTGGTACTCAGGGCCTCACGTCCCTATCATATGTGGCTGGGGAGTTTTACTATGGACTGAATTTCATCAGATCCCACGCAACCCAAACGTCCCCACTGCACTTTATCTTGTTTTAACTGTCCAAAGATCTGAACAGTGATGCCTGTCTCTGTACACCTGGAACAGAGCTCTGACATCTGAAAGGAATCTACCTTCTGTGTACTGAAAACTTTCTCTGACCCAAACCAATGTGTAGTAAGTGGATACAACAGGGAGATGGCCTTCAAAACATACTGTTCTCCACCAAAATGACAGTTCAAACACAGCTTATGTCAGCTATAACTGCCTTAAGCTGTTAGCTGGAGTACATGTGCTCATGTGCTCACTTTTAGCAGTGCACAACAAGCCTAAGACTTATGCACTACAACAGCTGGAGTAGGGAAGGTCCATAGTGGATCATGGGTGACACATCCTAATCCTGAGAGTGCAGCAAGATAACACAGCTATTTGATCATATGGAAACCACTAACCTTCAGCAAATTTTAATGTTTCAGTTGGCATATCTCATGAAATAATTTTGCTTTATTTCTTTATGGGGAATTTAAAAGCTCAGAAGATGGTGTTATAGGAGAACTAGTAGGCAAGAGCTCTAAAAATATCACCTTTAAATTAACTATTACTATTTTTGAAAGACATCTTGGAGGTCAATAGCACTTATATAAGCAGGATCATAGAGAAACAGCAGATGGTTATCTCAGGTCAGATATCAGAATTTTAGGTGACTAAAGTGTACTATTATTAACATTGTTTGTGATAAAATGCACAAAATTGGAATCCTAAAGTTTTCTCAGCTATTAACTAAAGCTGCAGGAGTTCAATATGTGCTGGTTTTAATCAGAAGGTTTGCCGTGCTTGCATTTATTCTGCTAAATAGAGCATGGCCATGAGCCATATAAGGCTATTAGAAAACATCCAAATGAGGGCTATGAAGATGGTGAAGGGTCTAGAGAGGAAGTCACATGAGGAGTAGCTCAGATCACTTGGCTTGTTCAGTCTGGAGAAGAGGAGACTGAGGGGAGACCTCACTGCAATTTATAGCCTCCTCACATGGGGAAGTGGAGGAGCGGGTGCTGATCTCATCTCTGTGGTCACCAGTGACAAGACGCAAGGGAAAGGCATGAAACTTTGTTGGGGTGGTTAGGTTGGATATTAGAAAAATATTCTTCACTCAGAGAGTGGTTGAGCTCTGGAACAGGTTGCCCAGGGAAGTGGTCACAGCACTGACAGAGTTCAAGAAGCTTTTGGACAATGCTCTCAAGCACATGGTGTAATTCTTTGGGCTGTCCAGTACAAATGATCCCTTCAGTGATCCTTGTGGATCCCTTCCATATCAGGATTTGCTATGATTCTATGCTATGATCATTTTTTAAAATATAAAGGACAGTTATACTAATGGTATTAAGCCTACAACTGCCTAATGATTAGAGAAATGGCCTATGAAATAGGAGACCCAAAAATATATGTTCAGCTGACTCAGAAGGGTTTCCAATGCCTGTATCTTCCCAGGACAGTTTAACCTAGGAAAGAACTATCCTCCACCGAGCCTATGAAAGTCACACCAAAGAATGAGGCAGAGAGAATGAACCACATATGAAAGATACAAACAAAATGTAGGATTTTGCATTAGTGTTAGGAAGGGCATTCAGGTGGAAAAGTGGGATTCCTTGTGTTATATGAAACATATACTGGATAAATGTTATGATAAATAAGGCAAAACAGAAAAAAGTCCTACTCAATTCTTTGAAAAAAGTAGTTGAAAAAGAAAAACCCAGACCATGATTCAGAGTGGACAGAGTTGCTGTTACCATGAGTAACATGTCTTATCTTAGGGACAGGGATGGGATTTAAATAGTATCCCTATGTCTCCTGGTAACTAAGCAGCCCTCCTAATGGAGATAAAAGGTTTCTGGACAGAAATTCATTTGACCACATATAGTCATGTATAATCCTCCTAAAACAGGTTAGATCAGATGTAGTCCACAACTCTCTTGATTATAGATGGACACTAGATCAGATAAAGGTATCTCAAGTAAGATGAGAGAAGTTACTTTCGTAACCAGCTGTCCCCTGGAAATTGCAATGGTACTAGGAGCCTAAATCCCAGGCTTAAAATTTACATTTTGGTACTTAGATAAGGTACTCTACTACATTAGGCACATCAGGCTCTTATGAGATCCAGGTCTTACAATGCTACAGGCAAGAACTAAATCCAAGTTCTTCTTATAATTTTCTTCCTTGGTTAGTAATAGTCCAACTTACAAGGAATAAATGCACTTAGAATTAGAGCAAAGAAAATGAAACATGTTTTAAGTGCAGAAATATTTTTAAATATTAAATGATACAGTGCTGTGGGTTGCACAATAATTGGAATTTAGCTACTTAATAGGGCAGCATGCATCAACCACCTCCGTGTATTGCAAATTCGGAAATAAGTTAGAAATGACAATTTATTTTTAAAGTGTTTCTACTTAAGCTAATGGTAAGGAAAAATCTAAAAGGTTTGTTCCATCAAAAGAATCATCTTAGTTTAATAGCCATGAGAAACCTTTTTTGCAAAAGGTTTTGAAAATGTTCCTTTTAGTTTTGGATATATTTATGCTTATAGCATCTGATTCAAAAGTAGAAAACAGTATCTTGTAAAGTTTTGTTTGTCTTACACTTTCCAATTTGCTAAATAGAGATAAACAAAATGGGCATGCTAAGATTTCTCTCTTTTTTTTTTTCTGATTAATTTTACGGTAATTCAAAGTGTTTCAGTTTTAAATTAATTGTTTGAATACTAAATTATGCAGCTTTATGATCCAGGAGATAAGCAGAGCTCTAAAGATGCCTCTGAGACTTGAAAGAGGCAGCATTAGAAGCTCATTATTGCCGGCACATTTAACATGGTTAAAGTAGGGGGAAATAGCCATTAAGTTAATGTAATAGTTAAACTGCATTAATTTGAAAAACTGCCCAGTGAAATTCTTACAGTGAGGGTGTTGGGGTTTTTGTGGTTTCTGTTTTTTTGGCCGGTTTGGTGTTTGGTTTTTGGTTGGCTTTAGTTTGTTTTTTGCTTGGTTTTGGTTTGTTTTTTTGGTTTGGTTTGTTTGGGGGTTTTTGTTGTTTGGTTGGTTTTTTGAGAGGTTTTTTGGATTTGGTTTGGTTTAGTTTTTTTTTTTTTGCTTGGTTTGGTTTGGGATTTGGGGTTTTTTGTTTGTTATGTAGAATATTTAAATATTAAAGAGTCAAAACTGTTTGATGAGTAGTTCTTTTCAAGTAATTTAACATAATGTTTACAGTTGAAGAAATATTCAGTTTATCACTCAGATGTGTCAGAGTAACAACATTTTCTAAAGAGAGAAGAGCAGATGTTATTATGCATAAAAGATGAATTCAGGACTACTGGGTAATAACAAACACAATAAGGTCCAACAGTCCTTCCCATTAGTCTCTTCATTCTCTGGGTCCTTTCTTCCACTTAATGAAAAGTAACAGTAGTTACTGAGAGTAACAACAGCTGTCCCCTAGTTGCTTTAAAAGATGGAAGGAAACATTACAAACTATCCTAAAGGAGAGCAAAAAGAAAACGTTTGAGTCCTAGGAAAGTCCACATTGAAGAAACATAATGACTGACATGATACAATTAGATTTAATACACTTAATATTTCCAAAAATGAAGTAATCAACCCCACAAAAATAAAATGCAGGATAATCCCCAAGACATATATATGGCTTACCACTCAGATCTCTGCTGTCACTGTTACTGCTTAGGCTTTGGTAGCACTGGAAATGGGTGTCAAAAGCCAACAACTCCAATTTTGACATGGAGAGATAGAAACATAATATGGAGAAAGACAGCAGAATACAGAAGTATTTTCCACCTCTACTTTTTAAAGCAAAGTAAGCCGTAGACTTCCTGAATCCCAGAGTGTCTATGTTATGATTTAGAAACAAAACCACACCTACTAAAATAAACTCAATGAGAATTTTTCCTAAAGTGGGTGCAGTTACCTCAACTGGTGTTCCACTCTTACTTGTCAGAGATTGTAAGTGAGTAAAAAGTAAAGTTAATTTAAGAAGTCAGTACCTTTAGATTCCATTTGAAGGATAACATTTCTATTATATCAACTGAAAATTGACTGAGATAAAAGCATCCTATCATTTACTGTTCCCAATATCTGCACTGTACATTGCCTTTCTTCCTGCCTTGGCTGCCTTAAACTCTATTGAACTTTCCTGATTTAAGCACAGCTATCTGAAAAATATACTTGGAAACAAACAAACAAAAAATAGTTTTATTATTTTTAATGTATTTTCCACAATAGTCCAATGATACTCCAGTATGTTCAAATATTTTCTTAAATGTTTTCACAAAGAGATGCAATAATACCTTATTTCCTCTTAAAAGAATACAGCAAAACTGCTTTTGGTGAAGATATACTTTTGAAAGATTTTTTGAGACCAGTTTAACAATTTTCCAAAATGCAGAAACTGCTACCCACTATTGCACATCGGTGGAGTGAATGTGTAACAAATGAAAATATCTTTTTCCTTCCCGCCGTATTTTCTCCTCTCTCCTGAATTTGCTACATTGATTATATGATTATATGATTTTCACTGACATGAAATTTGACCAAATATGACAAGAAAGAGGAATTACACTAGAAAGAGTAGCAAACACCTTTTCATTTGTTGACAAAGTTGTTTTGTGATCTCCAAAACCAATTTTTAATAGATGATTCTCTGAAAGTCTTTACAGTGAAATCTGATCAAAGTTTATGCTCTTCCAAAAAGCAATAGAGCACTGTTCTTATGTAAGATATGTGCTCCAAAGCCATTATACTTATATACAGCATAAAAGTTTTGTGTTTACATACAAGTAATGAAAGGGTAAACCTTGAAGGCACTGGTCTGTCCAGTCTATCTTTGAATATTTGGATGTAAAAAGTGCCCAAAGAGGCATCTTCTTCTAGGTTTAATTCTCTTTGGACACAGACAGATAAGAGATGCCTTTCAGGATTCTATGCCACTATAATTATGTTGCAGTGTATTACACCTACTGCACTGCAGATACCTCTAGCAAGTTCCAGTGGTACTATTTTGAATTTGAATTAGCTTGCCTATTTTTTCTCTGACATTTTTATTCCATTTCCTTACTTTCTTTTCTGTCCATTGTCTCGATTATTGTTTGAAGAATGCCTGCCATGCAACTTACTATAGAACAAAATAACTAAAAGACCAATTATTATGACCAAGCACTGAGCAGTGAGCAGCATCATGAGTTTATTCCATGAAATCTAAGCAACCTTCCACTTTACATGAAAATAGAACTTCAATTTCTGTTACAACCTCAAGGGAACTTAGACTTGGACTTTGGGTTGTAAATTTCGATTATTGGATTCCATGCTTCTCTGTTCCATACTTACATACTTCTTTCATACTAATTAATTCTCCACAGACTGTAAAGTAATCATGTAAACTAAAAGAAAAGCTCTTGTGTAGTTCCTTCTACAACAGTTCTTTGTTAACTTCCTCTTTCCCCAAAGTGTTGCTTTAACCGTATTCATTTTCTTTTATCAATGACTAGCAACAATGATATGATGACATTATTTGAAAATATAGTCCATATTTTCAAATTTTACAGCATGCATAAATCAGCTTGCAAGGTGATATTCCACATATCAGACAGCATACCATCAAAGACTGTCAATCTTTTGAAGGAGCTTCAAAAGTATGAATTGCAATTAAGCATGAAAATAAAAAAAAATCGATTCTGTAATTTAAACATACTGATGACCGCTTCTTACCTTACAACAGGTTATATTCTCTCTTTAATTACTGCAATTTCTATTAGCAAGAGAGTACAAAGCTCCCAAAGAGTTGGTCAGAGCAAAACGAATGTGGGTGTCTTTAAACCTAAGTACCTGCAAAATGCCATTAACTGATGTAAATTTGACAGTCAATTATCCTCTCTTATGTTGTAAGTACTTTTAGTATTTGGAAGAAAAACATCTCAGCCATTAATTTTGAATTGAAAATAAGCTTATGTTATTTGATTCTAAACTTTTTCTGCCACAATAGAAAGGTTTTTATAATCAACAATGGGGATTCTGAAAACAGTTATCATAAATCAGAACTGGGACTATGCTACCTTTTCTTAAGCATGCTTAACACTTCTCACTTATACAAAATTGGGTTTTCACTTTCACATAATTTTGCCAAATTTCATCAATTTTTCATGCAAGATTTTTCTCCAGGTGTGTGCCTATGGCTCATCATTTTCTTATCCTTGAAAAATTCAGTGAAGTAATTCAATATATGGCTTTACAATGATAAAAATGCTTTTCATCTTAGAGTTTTAAAGCATTTCATGCATCCATAGCACAGCTTTCATTTACTTCACTTACAGCTGTGTGTACTCTGCACCTGTGCAAATCTGACTCCAGAGTGTGCCCAGAAAAATGAGGAAAACATGCAATTGAACCACCTGTGAAAAATTTAACAGCTCAATCCCCCCAAAAAATGTAAAAAAAATACATAGTGTTTTCCAGGCTTCCTTTTTGAAAGGTCTCTTTCAGTGCACATTAGAAGTGAGAGATAGGCATCTGTACTCCTAATGATTTGAGTGTTATTCTGAGAGGACATGGGGGCCTTCTTTCTAACAAGAAATTACTTAATTCTTCTACATTTGCACTGACTTTGAAGGTGACATTTCCTCTGGATAAATTTCTGAGATAGATCTACCTTGGAAGAACACTCAACTGGGATACAGAAGGTATGTTTACACTATGTACAAAACCTGAGTTACATGAATTTATCAGTGTTTTCAGCTGAAGGCTTAATGTAGGGGAGCCAAATCAGTCTGCTACCACTAAACCTCACTGCCAAAGGATTTGTTCTATTTGCCATGACTGCCTCTTTCTGAGATTTTAGAGGCGTTGCTGAATTGGAATATCTGAGTCATTATGAACCAACAAAGTTGTGCCAACAGAACTTTATAAAGGAGACAGAGCCTTTGAAGGACTTGATCTCACTCATGTAGTCATTTAAATGAGACTTGTTTTCTCCAAGGCTGCAAGCTTTTCCTTTTGTGATACACAATTTCAAGGGATCAATGAAATGTTTGCTTTACGAAGAGAGGCAGCTCCTTTCTTTCTGATATTTCAGTTCAAACTATTTTAACCGTTTCTGTGATTACTCCCCATAAGGCAGCAGAACAAAACAGATTTTTGCTTTTTTTGTAAATAACTTTCAGTTCTCATTACTATTTTTTTCACAAGAATACATTAATTTAGTATAATTTTCCACCTTTTTTTGCATTTATTATTTTGACCCAGAGAATAACAAGGACACATGATTACCTATTGAAATTGCAACACATTGATGATGATAATTTACATAATTTGCACAGAACCCCCAACAATGTTGTTGCAAAATAGTAACCCTCAGCTTCTATTTCTAGGCAGGGGTGGGTTTTTTTTGTTTTTTTTTTTGTTGTTTTCTTTTTTTGCTCCAAAACATTCAGTGCTACAAAATTCACCACTGTACATGGGGGACTGTACCATGTACAGACAGACACTGTATAGCCTTGCAAAAAGATATTTTTCTATTTGCTGATAATGCAGGCTTTGTTCCTTGGTAGAAAATGAATTGCTAACATGCTAATTTAATATTCTTCAGAAAGCCAGGAGAATGTATGTATTCTATCTCAGTGGGACAGTATAATACATCACACTTTCTTTTATTTTGATTTTTGGGATTTTTTCCAGAACTTAGTTAAACTTGGCCAACACCCACATGAAATTATCTGTGATAGCTCCAGAGACACTGAAGCTTTTAGCACTAAAGCCCCTTAGAGATGCTTGCCAAATCCAGTAGCCCAGCAGTGGTAAAGCTGCTGTGGCTCTGTGTGGCATTATGCAGCCACAGTGAGGCTGAGTATGTACATATACACACATTTGCACACTATATACATGTACACATGACCAGTCACACTGGACAACACAGAGAGAAAACTGCACTCTTGCAAATGCAAACAGCACGAGTAGCCTCATTTTTCTACCTGTCTGATCAGGATGAAAGCCTATTAGTGTAAATTACATATATGTACACATGTCAACATACACAATGTGGACCCCTCCAGGGGCCTAAGCAGGCCTTAGGCACACAGTTCATCCAGTAGCTGTACCTGGACCCCAGCTGTTGTCACCTGAGCACAAGAGTCCCTGAAATCCGGAGCCCCACTGCAGTTATTGATACAGAAAGCCCCCTGCCTTTGCACACCCACAATGACAACCACTCCCCCCTCACACATATACATAAACACTCCAGATACTTGTAGTAAGTGTCCTTAGTCCATCTACTCACTAACTGGCTTCTGGAGACCATGGTTTCCCACTTGCCTCATGCCCACAGACACACACATATTAAGAGGCCTTCAGTCCTAGAACCTCACCAACAGCTGTCCACCAGTCCCTATGGTCCCTTCAGTGTCTGACTTGGATCCCTAGTGCTCCCTTCAGTTGCCAACTGCCAGCTACTCATCTATCTGCTACTTGTCCCAGACTTGGTCCAAAACCAAAGTACTAAAACTCTTACCCTATCCACCAGCTCATCCAGCTTGATCTTTACTAGGGGTCATGTGCCAACCACAGCCACACACAGAATACATGTGCTCTGCTCTCTCCACTTGTTTCACCACAGACGCATGCAACATGAGACCTGTGATCTGATTCAACTTAATGGCACCCAGACACACCTCACACACAGGTTCACACAGAATAGTTAGAAATGGAGTTTGATGAGAATGCAAGGCAGACTGCAGTGATCAGGCACAGGACATACCCAGACAAGTGTATTGACCAGCTAACATGACACTGTCCCCTTTAATCATCATCCCTCTCTATCTATGCTTGTTCCTCTGCAAAGCATGCTGATCCCTCCATTTCTTTGCCTTTGGTTCGTCCTCTAAATATCTCATAATGAGGACTTGTATAATCCCAAAATGCTCTTCCACAACATCGCACAACAACCCCCAAACCTGCTAGGCATTAACCTCCTCACCCCCTCACTACAATCTATGAAGTAATGCAGAAAGCGCTCTCATTGACAAATGGTGATGGGTCTCATCCTCAGAACACTGATGGCTGTCCTCTGACAGCCCTGGGAGGAGCCAGAGCAGGGCAGGGACTCATTTCTCTGATGAGGTTATTGGGTTTCCCTCACTGACAGTGTGCCTCTCTGCATCTTAGTGTTTGTGGAGATAAGCTTTTAATGACATAATCTGACACACATTGCTACCTTCTTCAGAAAAAGTGGATGACTTCTGGGCAGTGATCTGTTTGGGAAGTTCAAAATTATTTCTTTTTGCCTTAAATGCAATCTTGACAATAATGACATGTTATAGTGCATTTTTATCCAGCCAGCTCTTTGATTACTGGAAGTGTTACAGTAAAATGTGTATTCCCAACACTGAATAGGAATATATCCTATTCATACTGGATATATAGCAACAACTGAACAGTCTCAGTTTACAACATACTATGTTAAAATAAACCAGAGACAATTTTATTTTGCTTGATATGGTGGTGTCTAAGCTCAATATAAGGGAGTTTATTCATGTCCCATTTTCTTGTTCATGCAAAATGGAGATAAAGACTAGGAATAGAGATGACTAGACATCAGAAAGCATTAAATATTTTACCCCTTCAAATTCTATCTGCCATGTACTTCAATGTACTTAATTCTCTGATAGATTCCTCTGTGTGTGTGTATATATATCTATGTACCTATATATGTACATAGATATATGTATTATTTTTTGTAATTCCATTGTCTTCACTTACTTGAGCTTAGCCAAATGAACTGTACAAGCAGCATTGCCATGTCAACAGGTGAAAAATCTCTGTCAAGTGGGAAGAGCTTTCAAGCTAGCATTAGGATTTCAGAGGAGCATCAGGAGTAGGTGCTGGTGATGCACATCCCAGCCACTGGACTATCATGACTGTTCTCCTCCCTTGTTCTCTCTGTGCTCAATAACATGCCAGGTTCAGCTTCTTTCCTTATTGTCCCACCATGCTTAACATCTGACAGAAAGATGGCTTCCTGAGACCAACACCTCTGATTGACAAACATGGGATGCTAAGAGGCAAACACCAAATCTTCAGGGGCCAGTCCTCATCACCATGCATAGAGGAAGAGTGCAACCTCTCCAAAGTAATTCAACAACACTTAAATATTAAAATGGAAACTGAAAACAGAATTCTTTAACAAGTTCCTGACTATATTTGGAAACAGGTACAGGTAAATCAAATATTAAATAATAATGTGACATGATGTAAAATCATCAGCTTTACTTCCTGGGATTTTCTGGTTAGTGACAGTCATGTTAAAATATCTTCTGGCATGCTTTCTCTTAGTTGAGCCGAAGTCATTGACATATCCTGTCCTTGCCTTCCCTTCTCTGAAGTAAATACAGACTGAAATGACTGTATTGATTTTACATTTTCTTTCTTAAGTAGAATTACACCAGTAAGTGCATACTCTGCCCCAAAGTTTTCTACAATCTCCAGTCCTGATGACTGATTTAATTAATCCAACTGTTCATTTCTTAACTCCTGTCTCCTACAGAAATATAGTTTTGTTTCACAGAAATTGCCTTTTTTCATTCAATTTAAAGATGCCTTTGAAATTCCCCACTCTACCACTGAGGCTTCACCAGTCTGAATGTGTTTTTGGCTGTAAATCTGTCTTGTTACAGATGCAATGCAGCATATCCTGGCAGATATATGGGTCTTTCCAGATTGCATCTTCTCATCACAGATTTAACCACCTAAGTTTTTTCAAAAAGCTGCATGTTCATTGTGCAAATCCATAAATGAGGACAAAGAATATGTTTTATTTACCAGCCCTCATCAGAGAGTAGATGTGACGTTATAGGAAAAAAAAATCAGTTGGGGTGTTTGGCTTAGCTGACCCTTGGAGACAGTCCGCAGAGATTTGGAAAAATGCTGGTGAAAGTCTGAGTGAAAACAAGCTCTGCTACTGGAACCTATCTGCACATATGCTGGGCTGCTCATTGCTGGATCCTTGCTGACTTTAGGACTCTGCTACAGGCACAAGAGATTTGCAGAAGAAATCAGGCACACAGGTGAAGCCTGGTTAGATAACTTACTCCTTTTAATCCTTGGTAAGATTAGAAAGTCCTGCATTGCAATTTTAGAGTGCTGTGCAGTCATTTGAAAAGCAGGTTTCTGTGTCAGGGCCAAATTAATAAAAGCAAAGGAATTAAAATTAGAAGGGTTTATGCAAGATCATGTATTGCAATTATGGAGAAAATTGTCCGAGAGGGAGTATGATAGCATCTGATAGGAGGAGGATTTTGCTACTTTATCCCATAACTGTTTTTGTGGAGGATCCCTATTGCACTACTCAGTACACAAGTCACTGCAGGACACTAATGACACCCTAATGTAACATTTTTGGCGTTCCAGCACGGGTGAGAATGATGCAAATTTCCCCCAGTATCCTGCAGCTGAAACAAGGAAGAAGTGTGGGAGAATGTGTTTCTGTAGTGCTTCTGTCAGGTCACTTTTCCATTTTGTTGACACTGCCAGCATTATGCTTGTGTGACTGTTTTTGTTTGGTTTGCAGTGCAGATCCCTCTCTAATTAGTACTGAAATGAAAGCATCAGTCCTTTCCATACAGAATGCTGCACTACCTTCAGGGAGAGCCTAGGAGGGTCAAGGATGCACGTTGAAATCCTTTGCCTCTAGTCTAACTTTATTATAGTAATCTTTCACTTGCCTTGACAAAGGAAGAAGGTACTTTCCACACAAATCTTATAGCTTTTTTCTGTGGGGAGAAGGGTCTTCTTTTCTACTAATATCAGCAAATGTGATCCATCCATCAAATTTTCAGACACTGCCTACAAGGCAGCTTAACATATTTTATTTAAATGAATTTTAGGAAAGATGAATAAATCCCTTTAAAAAAAGATAGTGACACCTGCCCACAGTACCATTTGGGCAAATTCCAAATCTGATATAGCTATTTGAAGTTATTCCTAAGTTGTCTGGAGCAATATGGATAGCTGGATTTGGCCCTATCTATAGAAAATCACTTGCTACTTTACTAACTTAGACAATTTGGGGATAATGCATATCGATCCTCCTACTGTGGGTGATATGGGCTCCATTTGAATTAGGTGATCATGGTAGCAGTGCACCCAATATTACAGTTTTTGCTATAAAATCATGTTTAAGTTATTAATAATTGCATTACTGCCTTAATAAATGCTGAAGGAACAATAAAACTGATTAAAGGTGCATTATGAGAAGAAAATTATAGCATCTTTTAAGTTCTGTTGTTTACCGCTAGGCAATAATATCACTGTGCTGTGACACGCTTACAGTACTTTCAACCTTCAACATTAAACTACCATATAGCCACTTACCAATTTATTTTGTGATAGTTATCCACTGTTAAGCAGAAAGTAGAATCAATGTACACAATGCAGTGCTTTGTAGATGGGAAAGCTATGCTCTTGACCTTCTCAAATATCATAACAAACAGAAATATTTCTTGGAACTGATGTAAAAGTCAAAACAACAAACAAGACTCTTCCACAGCTGAAGACAGATCTGAAGTCAGAAGATGCTTTCTCAATACAAAAATTGTCCAGGTGATGGACAGCATTGCTTGAAGTATTCCTACTTTTATAGTAGAACTGTTAAAAGGACAAAAGCATTTAATACACTACTTACATAGAGACATAGAGTTCCTCACTATGAGATTTTTCTGTAAACTTTTTTTTTGCTACTGAAGGTAAAAAACAAAACAAACAAAAAACCAAACCAAATCAACCAACCAAACAAGAAAACCAAAAAAAAACCCACAAAACCAAACCAAACCCTGCCACATACATACACACACAAAGGGAAGTTTGTGATTTATTCTTCATTAATGTGCTATCTTATTATAATATCATTGATGCTTATTTAATTCCTGACAATTCTGTTAAGGATATTTAAACAGCAACTTTTCAGTTTGTTGAAAGTTCATGATTTGTTGTAAAAGGGGGTTATTACAACTCCACTAGTGGTTTCTGTGTGCAGGATCTGACCTGACAGTGCAGAACTCAAGTGTATTGCATGGAGGTTTTTGCTAGCCCTCAGCAAGATAAAACAACCCTGTGAAGTGAGAAGTTCAGCTCTGTTACCTGAGAGCTCTAAACACCAATTAACCCTGGTTTTTAGCTCGTATTTCTTCCTTCTTTGTTGTAGTTTATATTGCAGTTACAAACTCAATTAGATAATCTATCTGGGTATGTTGCATTTCTATTCAAAATGACAGCTTCTCTTAGATAAGGTGATAAAAAGTCATATATGTGGGAACTGTAATGACAATGATATGGAATTACTTTTAGCCTTGAGTGATGGTGAGAATTTATCATTTAAGAGACAGGTATAATTTTCTAGCAGCAGTTTGTTTTCTGTGTTGCATATCAACTTTTGTGGCTGAGTCCTGCATTTCTCTTCACTGTATGTGAAGTATAAGGTCCTTTTGCATCAACGTGTCACACTTGCACAGTACATTTACAGTTGGTTCA
>WBMV01001911.1:144064-281671 GCA_013396655.1 Campylorhamphus procurvoides
GTGTGTGTGTGTGTGTGCAGGTGGAAGGGATGGATCAAAACTCACAGAGGTAGGGTGGAGTCATGTTCCTTATGACAGGCCCTTGGAGCCCCGATGGGGAAGCCCTGGAGCTCACAGTCACAAACAGTCCAGGAAAACTGTAACACCCCACACCTCCTGGAGCCCCTGCCCAGGCTCAGATTGGCAGGGACAGTGAGATCACTTTACCTCACCCTGGTCTGGAACCACAGAGTGGCCAGTGGTTCAGAGGCCCCACTTGGGGGGGATGGCCAGAAGGACCAGAGCTGATAAAATCAGGCATATATTTGCTATGTGTTGCGGAACATCTGGGCGTGTGAGAGCTGGTCTTTCACGACATTTCAATGGTGGCTATCTAATCTGTCTCTCCCTCTTTTTCCTTCTCTCTTCTAGCTCCCTCTGCTTCTCTTTCTTTGCTCCTTTCTTGATGTGTTGGGTGGCTCAGAGCTGGAGGGATTTGACTTTGACTTAAGTGTTGTGGATTAGTATGTGCTGGCTCAGCATTGTGGCGGAACATTTTGTTTCGTTTTTGTGATGCCCTTTTGAACTTTTGCCCCCTTAATTTCTCCTCTAAATTATCAATAAAAATATCTACCGGAACAAATCTGTGGCTTATTCTCTTGATGCTATCTCAAGGTATTAAAAAACCCTATATATAATTTTTAAAGTAAAACTCCTATCTGAGTCCGTGAGCAAGTAGTTCTGGGGCTGGAATGTTAAAATGGGACAACCCTAAGAATAACACAGTGTATTTGAGAGCAGTGTCCCTTTCCCTTCTCTCTCCTCCCCTCTCCTCCCTTCCACTCCTCTCCCCTTCCTTCTCTTTCCTTTCTCTTCCTCTTTCCCTTTCCCTTTCCTTCCCTCCCCTCCCTAAACTGTCCTAAACTATGTTTCTTTTCATAGCCCAGACATCATGTTCTAGGTGAGGATAATAAAAGGTCAATTGCTGCATGAAGTGCGAATTTTTTTTGCTTATTGCACTTAACTTGCAGGTGTACAGGAATATATAGAAGGAGAAATCTGCCAAATGTAATTTTTTTTATGCTGAATATAGCCCAGTTTGTCTGAGTGTGAGCTAGTTACTGGGCTGCTCTGATGCTTCCAGGTTTAGAAGGGTCAAAAATCACCAGGATTTCTTTGTTCTCTCACATGCCTCCATAGCCCAGACTTAGCTTAATTGTCAGAACCTTTCTAACAAAATGAAAATTCACCAACATATTCATTAGAGCCAAAATGTTTCTATAACACACAGTTAGGACACTAGTCTGATGCATGGGAACAAAGCAAAGGCTTATTCTGCTTTCACCAGAGAAATACTGGATCAAAATTTAAGGAATTAAGCATAACAGATGGTTTCCATGACTAAGGCCAGCTCTCTAAGCAACATGAGTTATAAATACACTTATTAAACAGAATTACTTGCGATTTCGAGCCAGCTCCAAATACTTTGATATATTTCCCTTCCTATGTAAGTGTCTGAAAAACTTTATTTTTGTTCCAGAGCAGAACAAAAATACAATTCAAAAGTGTTTCTGATATGAAATTTTCATTCTCAACAGTCTAGTGTCAGATACTCCCTGTGAACATGTGCTTTTAAGCTTTCTGCATCAGTCGAATTAATTTTGACACATAACAATCTCTGGCTTTCAGAAATAACACCTAAAGAATAAATCTTTTACACTGGTCCAAATGTTTAGGAATTTGGAAGGGAGTAATTGCCTAGGCAATTTCACTAAGCAACCGAACAGACTGAAGTGCAGAAATTTCCTCTGCAACTCAGAAAGCAGTCAAGGTACACAGACTGTGAAGAAACACCTCTCCTCTTTTCACTGCTGCATAAAATGAAGATGCAATTGAAAGGGGTAATTTTAGTAAATCCTGGAAGATTAAATGAAGGCAATCATAGAATAAGTAGTGCTCCTTTGTATATAAAACACTAACAACAATCTGCTGTCAAAGATATAATGTTTTCTTATGAACATCTTTGGCTCTAAGAGCTGAATAGTTTAATAGAAGACTGTGCCTCAGCATCTCTGTAGCCCACCAACAGCTGTAGCATTGAAATATGTCTATAAAAGGGATCAGAAGTAAATAATGAAACAGGACTTACCCGTGACCTTCCACAGATATTGAAAAGTGTAAGGAAATATTACTTTAAGCCATAAATGTACAGTAGAGATAACGCCAAGAGAATTAAACAACCATCTGGTGTAATTATTCATGTTCTCTAAAAATAGTTTGCATGTGAATGTGGCACCATATTTCCCTATATAATTTAGAGGTTTGAATCTAAAGGAAAATTGCAGAAAATGACAGGAAATAAAGGCTACTTTTTTTTTTTTAAATGCAGATTAACACATTCTCTTCTAAATAAGAAGGCACAGGGGATAATGCAGGGAGTGGGGGTGAATGGAGAGAGAAGTGTAGCATTGGTACTTCTAAATCAAACATACAGGTGACAACTAAAACCCATCTGAATTCATAATAATCTTTCTTCATGCACTGGTGTTGTCATGATCCTCTTTAAAATATTTTCAGACTGCACAGTTATCAAGTGAGGAACTGCATGAAGATTTTGGTTGTTATTATTCTAGATAAATGACTTAAAAAATGAGTTTGGAATAATACAAGTATTGACAAAAGAACTTCTTATCATAGAAATAAATCATTCATCTCTGAAGTGAGGTAATTGGTGTATACAAGACTATTTCCTTTCCCAGCAGCAAGAATCCACCAATGTCTCTAGGAGCATCAGGGCGTTTTAGAGAGCAGAAACCTTGCATGGCTTCAGCGACCACCAAACGCTATCCGAAATTCTTTAACGAGACACAGACTGAGCTATGTTTGAATATTGTATTCCAACAATGGCAATAACAAATACAATTAGAAACTTGTCCAAGGATGAGCTGCAAAAATTGTTCTTCTCACTCTTAATTACAAATTTGTATTCTGTTGCATTAGGAAACAAAATATCCATTTATAACATAGGCAGCTTTCTGAAATTGAAAATTCTGCTGGGGAACTTGAGAAAAATACAGCAGAAGTATTTTTTCAGTGATAATATGTGACTAATGCACATTAGTAATAAATTTACAAAGAATGTGAAATTATTCCTCTTCTCTCATGGACAATGACCAGAATTGCCACAAACGAGAATGCCAAAATGTGTGACAAAAACTAATGATTGCTGATTGCAAAATAAATACTTGCAGTAGGTGTTGTCTGATGCATCATTTCCCAAGACTGCATATGTGTAGGAGACTGTACATACAGTTGTGTACTCTGAGGGCCAATTTTCCTATACAAATACAAGCAACAGAAATGTGAGCTTAGCTATAACTCCCCCATATCAGATGGATGTAGCACCTCTGTGTGTCAAAAAAACAGCAAAATATTATCTCAGTAAAAAATGCTCAGAATGAAACTACCACAGAAGCCATGAGTGGCTAGGAAAATAACCGGCAAACATTCTCTTACTGCATTTTAGTGTATGAAATGATACTTGCTTCAGTTAGCCTTCAGGAATGCAAGGGCACTTGATGTCAACTCTCAATTCCATCTTCTAATTTTCAGTTATCATCAAAAATTTAGCCATTTGTTTTAATACTTTCAATATCCTAGTCAATAGAGAAACAGTGTATTCCTTCTTAAATCAGCTAGAAGAAATTAAGAGTAGGTGGGCAACTGGATAGCAGGGTTAGAAGAAGGAAGACCTTAGCATGTCAAAGTAATGTTTCTAGACATTCTATTGATAGTCAGTACAGACTTACACAGCTCTAGAAAGAAAGTTAAGATTGACACAAGAAATGGATAATAACAGTATTTTAATGATTTTTCCTCAGAAAGTCAGGTTGCTATAAATGCAGCTCCACGCCTACTTATTTCAAAATAATACTTTTCTATCAAGACGTTCCTGGTTTTCACTGGTTTTTTTTTTGTTTTTTTTTTAACTGAGGAAAGAATTCAAATTAATTAGAGAAATTTCATCAGATTTTTCTTTTCTCTCAAGTGCTTGGCTTAGATCAGTGCCCAGGAGATAACACTTCTCTGGGTTAATGCAATAGTACACACATGTAAAATGACTAAAAGTAAGTAATTTCTCTCTTGTTTTCACTTTTTACAATGTTTTATATTATATTCTCATAAATATATTCATTAACTTCTAAGAGCTGCCTTCTTAACATATGCAGTATATACTAGAAATCTCTAGATAAAAAGCATAAGGTTTATATATATTTGACCAACATATGAAATAGCTTCTTTTGCCAACAGCATTCTTTCCACTAGCACCAAAAATTTGTTTTTAAGACATGATTACTACCTCAGAAAAAAAAAAAAAGGTTTGAAAGCAATGTTTGTTTTAGAATGATATGGTGCTGTATCAAAAGTAATATTAGGGCATTATGTCTGAAAAGGAAAAAGCAATGCAGGGGTGTATTATCAGAATAAGAAAATGAAGCAGTAAAAAACAACCTTTCCACATCCTTCTTTTAAAATTAAAAACCTCACACATTCTTGGGTTAATCCTATGAAAATATAATTGCATAGTAAACATCTAGATATACTAATAATTTTCTAGAAACCTGGAGGAAAGCAGGAATGATGGGAAAATATTTTATATACATAACCTGAATGCTTACTTTCTCATCTTTCAATTCAGCACATTAATCATGTCTTTCTCTTGAAATGCTGAAGATGACAAATCTCTTTTCAGAACTGTGCATGCCAATGTTCTTTATATTATTAATATGGAAATAACAATTTCCAGATAAACATATTGGATGACTAGTAAAATGTTTCATGTATCCAAAAAATCAAACAACTTCCGTGGGCTCCTTACTAGGAACAAAAGCCATTTGAGCATACTCTATTTATGTTAATTGAGGAAGTTGTTATGTGACAATACTTACATCATTTCTGTGCCAAATTCAGAACGACAAAAGTCGTCTCTCCAAGAGTTATTAATATGATGCCATGCCTTTTTGTTTAAATTTAAAGACACTTTTAAAAATAAGTTTTGTTAGAACTTATTATAGAAAGAAAGGCTATTTTGAAAATAGAGAAACTTCATAAGAAACGTGACTTAGAACTGAAATTCTTAATACTTTCTGAAACCAATGAAATATGCCATAATGTCTGTCAAGCAGGGTTTAAAACTCAGAAGACATCAAGAACTTTTTGCCACAAAGGCAGTATGATGACCGAATTGACAAAATGACAACCCTGCATGTGTGGTACCAGGCCCCCCTCAAGATGTGAAACTTCTAATAAGAGACAGATGAACTGTGAAGGAATAACAACAGCTAATTTCGAATCCAGTCAAGCCTGAAGGAGGCATACTTTCCTCTTTCCATGACACTATTGAAATGGTGGGGTGCTGTAAAATCTAGCTGCAGAGAACAGACAATAACAGATGCCCCTCTTCCTGGGTTTTAGAGCTCATCAGAGCTTCCCACTGTAAAAACAGACAACTACAAACATAGTATGCAGACGTCTAAAATTCAGCTTGGGAGCAACTGCCCATGTCATATGGCATCTGCAATATAGTGTTTTCACTGGGATTGCTTTAATATAAGACAAAGTTATTAATTATTACACAAAGCTGAGATTTTACTTTATCTTGAAGTAATTGAAATAGATATTAAAATAACACTGAAATACAAAATAATGATAAGTTCTTCTGTAAAAAATTCTGAATGCTTAAACCTATGTATCTAGAATAAGTATTGGAAGTAACAGTCGTAAACAGGAGAAAAGGGACATAACTGAAATAGAATTTTCTATATGCATAGATTTGGCTACATAATATATTGTCTTTAAAATATTTTCCCAAAAGGGGAGGGGTCATATCAAGTACTTAGAAAACCATTCTCAATAGCTGGCAAATAAATTGAAAATCACCCCTTCTCTGGGATTTAGGCTCACCACACTCTTCTCCTAATATATTACCCTCAAAATTGTATCTAGAAGAGACTATATGCTAACAAATTCTTCATACTGCCCAGGCAAAAATATTAAGGACACTGTGGTCTTCACTCCCTGTCTTTATTGCACCAGTGTTTCTTCCCATAGTAATTTTTTCAAAGATTTACTTTTGACGGTCATGTCACTACAGCCCAAATTAGAGGACTGAACAATCACCAGCTGTATGCAGTTCAACAAGGGGAAGTGACAGATTCTGCACCTGGGACAGGACAACTCTGGATGTACAGACATACTGGAGAATGAGATGCTGGAAAGCAGTGCCACAGAAAGGGACCTGGGGATCCTGACTGATGGCAACTTGAATCTGAGTCAGCAGTGCCCTGGCAGCCAGGAGGGCCAACCCTGTCAGGCAAATCATCGCCAGACAGGGAAGGGAGGGGATTGTCCCATTCTGATCTGCACTGGGGCAGCCTCACCTGGAATATTGTGTGCAGTTTTGGGCACTACAGTGTAATTAAGATATTAAGCTATTAGAGAGCATCCAAAGGAGGGCAGTGAACACGGTAAAGGGTCTTGTTGGGAAGTCGTACAAGGAGTGGCCGAGGACACATGGTCTCTTCATCCTGAAGAAAAGACTGAGCAGACACCTCACTGCAGTTACAACTTTCTCATTAGAGGAAAAGGGAGGGCAGACAAGATCTCTTCTCTGGGGTAACCAGTGACAGGACCCAAGGGAATGGCCTGAAGTTGTGTTAGGGAAGGTTTGGGTTGGATATTAGAACAAGGTTCTTCCCCCAGAGGGTGGCTGGGCACTGGAACAGGCTCCCCAGGGGAATGGTCAAAACACCAAGCTTGACAGAGTTCAAGAAGTGTTTGGATGATACTCTCAGGCACATGATGTGACTCTTGGGGATGATCTTGTGCAGGGCTAAGTGTTGAACTCCTTGTGAGTCCCTTCCAACTCAGCATATTCTGTGATCCTCTAATTATTGTGGGAGCAGGAGGTTTGAAACCATGTAAGAGTCAAAATTAGAACTTTGCCCTGCTACAGAAAGAGATTAAAGTTTCAGATATTAATTACTTTCTTGTAGCAGGGGCCACAGTTTCATAACTTGGATAGATTTTTAATTAACATATTTTCTTTTGGAGATCATTAAAATTACAATCTATTTCAGTGCTCGGTGGTGTTTAGCTGTAGTTTACCATGGAAATGCACCTGTGAAGTGTCCTGTTCTCATTCTGCTTGAACAGACACCTTCTTCTATGGTTGCATAAACCATTTTGAAGGCTGGTTTCTTTCAAAAGAAAGGATATACCATACCAGGAGAACCCCCAAGATACCTGCCTCATGGATAATGTAGTATCAGGCCAGACAGTACCCTCAGAGCATTCCCGAGTCCTAGTTCTGAGGCTGTGGTGTCGGCATTCTTGCCCACAGCAATCCAGGAACATGTTTTATTATACATCAGCCACCAACATAAATGACAATCACTGAAAAACAGCACAAGTCAGGCATGCGTTAATTATAGTTTTGTATAGAAAGGTCATGTTGTTCTTTAGTTTGCCATGGGCATGCCTCCTCAAATACACAAAATACAAGAAATATAGTACTATTTTTTCTTCTGTGGTATCATAGTAAATCAGAATTTTGCTATAATCAAGGAATGTTATGTTAAATTATACTTCACTCCCTAATTTCAAAAGCTCATTGTTTACTTATATAACACTTTTGTCTGTGCTAGATTACAGATGCAGTCCTTCAAACCAACAATGCTGCCAATTATATTATCTAAACAGCTGAAAATATGTTATGGGGAAAATCTACAGATGTCCATAAGTGCCTGAAGAACTGTCATCATGTTTTAAATACTGTAATCTTTGTGTGCAGATAGAATTAGAGAACTCAACTACATGTCACCAGGCTAGTAACTGACACATTGTTAGCAACTAGTTGGTAGCTATCAGTTAGTAGTGATTTACTGTTAATCTGGTTGATCAAAAATTCACTTAGCCCTGGATTCATCCTTCCTAGCTTTAGTCAGTTAAATGGGATATTCAAGTTAGAAAATTAGATGTAAGAAGTGACCTCTACAGTTAATGGAAAGAGCTCAGCAATTCAGAGCTTTAGGTGGTTATTTCACCATTAATAGTTGTCAATTTTCTTCCATCACCTACTGAGGAAAAGACACCCACTCAGATGACAAACCTGCAGATGTGGAGACTGTGTGGAATGAAAATGCTTCTGTCACAATGAGTGATACCTAAAAACCCTACAAAATTTGCTGGGCACCTAACTAAAATTCAGAAGTTGATCACATTGGGAGCTATCACTGTGTCAACTGAAATCATCAGACACTTAATTTGGGTGGAAAAATGTGAGAGTTCAAGCATTTAAGAACTTTGAAGAACCTATGCAGGAAGTGTGCTCTGCCCACATCAAACATTTGCTCTAACTACAGTAAGCTTAGCAATGATATAGAAGAGAATGAATTTGAGGTGGTTTGTACTTTGTATGCAGTGTCCTTGTTATTAGTTGCAATGATATCACTTTGCAGAGCAATTAATGATGTGGTAACCAATACTGAAATCTGTAGACAGACTTTAGGACTAGTTAGCAAGATAAGATAGTTGCTCCTGGGCAGACCTTGTTACTCCTTTATGATTTTGAGGTACAGACAGCCTATTTCTGGTTTATCAGATATTTCTGTCACTGTTTCAGTGGTCTTTGGGATGAATAGTTGACATTGCAAAGAAAGATATTATTGTCCCTCGGCACTGAAAGTTGCTGGCCTGAAAGTCACAGCAATCACATAGTTCATACACACAATGAGGAAGTTCTCAAGGATTATACAGATCTCTGAATAGAAACTTATCCAAGAAGAGGTGAGGTAACACAGTATTAAGACATCTTTACAACTTTGACTAAACACTAGGAGCATATGGCCCCATATGATTTGGATATGACAGCCAGTTCTTGGGTTTTGAAAAGCTTTGTAGATATAAGTAAGGTGTAAGTCGCACAGAAGCCAGAGAATAGCTTATGTACTATAGTTCATAACAGTATGGACTGATGAGAAAAAGTAAATTAGCTTATGAGCACACTGTCTTGATCTCATATCTTCTGTCTGGCTTATGCTGTAGTCAGGTCATTCATTTCAGCACACAGAGATGTAGATGTAACACACATTCATGTAGATGTAACAGCTGTAGAATGAACACAAGATTCAGAAGCCACAGAAACAGTAAGCAAGGGGAACACCAAGAGATTCTTCAGTGATCTGATGTGGTTCATCCCCCAGGCTCTACTCCCTGTCCCAAGGATTGTTTATAAATTTTGGCATTAAAGAACCCACAAATAAAATACAGAAGTGGTATATGAGCTGACCTCTTCCTGGGCCAGGCAGTGTGTTATGGGACTGTGAGTTGCATTCCCAGTTGTTTATTCTCTTCTCCCTCTCTGGCCCTCTCAGTCTTGTTTTTCCTTCTGCACAGTGGCCCAGCTTCAACAGAAAAGCAGTGAATAAACTTCTATCATTCTTGCCTTAAACCAGGAAATGAAGGCACAATTTCTGGGATATGTAAGATGTTCTGAGCTTCCTCTGAAAGTCCTCTGTTAAAGAAGAGGTGGACAGCAACACTGACACCTTCCCTTTCAGCTGAATTTCAAAATAGAACTAGAAGACAACATCCAAACTCAAAGAGGCAGCTAAGGCACTGAAGCCCTTCAGGTTGCAAATGCTTGTCATTCACAAACACCAGCTTTAGAAGTTTTCCGAACTGCTGAAAGCTGGAAGAGAATTATGACTTTCTCTCTGCCTTCAGCCTTTTCTCCTAGAGCTGGCTGGTTGACTGAGGTATCCTCAGTTGCACAATTTGGATGAAATTTCACAAGGCCAGCTCATAGTTGTAAATCCCAGCCAGCAATCTAACTCTTTCCACTCATGATGCCCAGAACCACCAGTTTCTAAAACACGTCAAATCCAGTTTTAGCTAAGACCTTAGTGCTGATTTGTCTGCTCTCCCTTTTCTATATAGTTCTGTTATCCCTGTGTCAGCATGATGTAATCGCAGCATAGTCCATTGGGTTATTGTGGTTTTAAGGTGTTCCTACAGCTTCTTACCTGTGGCTTAAGCTACCACACTGAGATAGGAACTGGGGGAAGTGAGGGGCAAATCTAAGCTCTGCCTCACTGCCCCAACCCTCAGGGGCAGTAACCATAGAAAAGGGGGAGGACAGCCAGTTGCAGACAGAAGCATTTTAATTTACTATAGCTATACTTATCTTTACTCTAGATGTCTACAAGCTCTGGCTTGTACACAGCCTCTGATGCCATCACACACAAATATTCATCTTGCTGCAGTGAATCTATGGCTCAGAGGATTTTCTTTTAGCTGCTTTTAAGTAAAAGAAACAGAGCTCTTCCACTAACAAAATGTTTGGGAGATTGCCAGATATCAAGTGCTAGATGGCCAAATTTGTTATCCTAGAGAAGTGCTATGTTTTTTCCAATAATACAGTCAGAACATTCAGAGATGCATCAGAAGTGACCAGTTTCTGCATTACTACTATTTTTACAGCTTTTGGCCTGGACTGCTCTTTCCAGTCAGGGAAGGAAAATTCCACAATATGCGATAAAGCAGAGCTCTGTTACAGAATAAGAAAATAACCGCTTTGATAGTTGTTACCGCAGATAAATTGTAGATCTGGAATACCCTGCTGCTCTCCACAGAATCAGATTAAAAGAGAGATCATCTGGCAAAAAATACTGGACTGGCAAGTCTTGAGTAAATGGTGTTGATTTAATGCTGTTAAAGTCATTCTAGGGAATAGAAACCAGATAAGACAGAAGAGTGACAAGTGCTTGTAATGAATTGCTACTTTGTTTCTGAGTGGTTTGGAGCTTAGAAGTCACAAATTACTAAACTTCCAGGTGATTCAAAGATGACTCCTTTCTTCAGAATTTAACATAAACTGTAGAAGAAAAGGAGTTCTCAGTAATAAGTATGTGAAGAAAATAAATGTATTATGCTGAACTCATATACATAGGGGTTATTACAAATATAACAGATTGGTTTTAAAAGAAAAAGCACACCCTTCTTATCTATAACATATGACCTCTCCACTGGCCTTGTATCTTATTCTTCCAAATGCAATTCTTCTTTAGCAGGGTTATTTGGGAAATAACAGCACTGAAGAAAGAACATTAAGTACTGGTCTGTTAGTCACATAAAATGTAATTTTGACTTCAACATCTGAAGCTTTTAGATACTTAAAAAACTACTGAAGCTTTATGGTGGTATTAGACGTGGCAGAGGAACCTGAATGGGATTTTCTGAGACACTGTTTCTCTAAACAGACTAAAAATTTTGTGAGTGATTCAGGAAATATTGATGATGGCCCAAATTTTCAGTGGCATTTAGGTGCCAAATTCCCATCACGTAAGATTTAAGTAGAAGGCCTAAGTACCTTTAAAAACCTGAGATCATACTTTTATACAGTGAACCCCAACTTTAATTACCTTTGTCTACTCAAATTTTTACTATAGTTCAGTGTTTTCTCTGCGTGAGAAGGTATTTCACAATCCATTTGGTCTGCGTAGCATGACATCACCTTTGCCATTTTATTTATTTACATGTGTGCTTGTAGGGTTTTTTTTTAAGCTCTGCCAAATACCAGAGCTGTTACAGATGTCTTGGTCAGGAAGAGAAAACCATAAAAGCCTTTGTCCACCTCTCCCAGTTTGGCATGTTCCATATCCAGGGATGGAATTTCCTTTGTATTTTCTCAGTCCTCTGCTGAGCTGGTCTCTGTGTGTGCAGGACCCAAGGCAGTGTGGGGTAATGCTCTCTCAGATCCACTGCCTTCTCCCCAGGGAAAGCTGCCCATGGGCAAACTTGGGAGTGCATTGTATTTGTGAGTGTATTGCGCCACTGAACCAAGGATTAAACTACTTTTTTCAATTCAATAATGCACTGATTTTGTCACTAATAGGGATCATTTTAAGCAATTGTAACATTTTTGTCCTCTGATACTAGCTCAGATTTAAGAAACCATGTGGAAACCATTCAAACGGCATACAGAAAAAGGAATAAAGGAAAACCACAGGGTTGCATATAACTTACAGGAGAAGCAGAATAATGCTGTGAAGCTGATTCAGCAGGTATGTTGACTTCAAAACAAGTTTTGACAGGCAGCTTGTGCACTTAATAATTCTTAAATAATAGGCCCAGTTCCATTAAGGGATTCATCATGCCATCAAAGGTAGGCAACTTGCAATACTGAGCAGTGGAGAAACTGAACTTTCACTGAGGAAACCGAGCATGGCCTGAAAAATAGAAGTTTCAGTTCTCAGATACACAAGACCACAGAGCCAATTCCTGCAGATGGGGGCTACAATTCCTTGCTTACCCAGGTTACATCTCATCCTGCTTGGTATATTCACCCAGAAGCTCCTGAAATATTATTTCCTTTTCTAAGTCTTTGGAACAGCCAAAAAACCATAATCACTAGCTCTTTTTAGCCTTATCTCAGTACATAAACAATTGCTTTTCAACAACAAAATCTTAGTAGAAACAGCAACTGAATGCTCTCAAAACCGTGTTCGGTTATCTCTATCAAAAAATCCAAACAGAAAACTTGAAATTACATATCATTTTTCTTTCTCATTTAGTTATAGCCATGATTTTACCTGGTAATAAAAGAAAACACTTATCTCCCTGTGATGCAATACAGATTTTTTTTCAGTTGTACAATATTTTCCGTTGCCATTTTTGGGAAATATTACATCTGTTACTTTTGCAATTTTTGTTTGAATTCTCATGTACTTAATTATATTTTTTAACAAAAAACAGTAGGAAAATATGCACTCTTGTCAATAACAACTGGTCAAAAAAAATGCCAATAAAAATGCTGAAAAGGCAGAAAATATCAGGACAAAAATTTCTGCTATAAATTCATGAAAATTGAAAATGCTGACAATTGTAAAACATTTTGGGATTCTGTGAAGGGTAGGTTTTTAAAATACAATTGTCTTCACAGTGTCTGGCCATGCTTATAGTGTTTCCAATGATACAGCTATATGTTGATCTGAGATTCTCAAAGTATTTTGTATGCCACAATGCATTTTTGCCCAAATAAAAAAGAAACACCTGTTGGCAAAAGTAACAGTGAGATGGGATGAGTCCATTAAGTCTGCAAGTTTCTTCATGCACATGGCAATAGCGTTATGTCTGTATAGGACATCTTAAAAATAAAGGTTTGTAGAGAGGTACAATACCACTTATTTAAGGAATTGAAAAAAAAAAAAAGGCAAAGGCTTATGAGCCCTTCTTCAAGTCTGTATAAGAACTAGCAAATTTCTTGGCTAAGTTAATCCTGAAGAATGCTTGTGTGTCTTTTTTCTCCCCAGATTTGTCAAACCTCAGTCAAAGCTTCCTAAAATTTCATGCATTGTCACACTTGTAAAAAAAGAAAAGCATTATTAATGAAAATCCTGTACTATAACAATGCAGAAAACCAAGAGAGGCTATTGTGACATAAATGAGAATAGAGTGGTGGTAGTTCTAAGCAAAAAAAAAAAAAANAAAAAAAAAAAAAAAAAAAAAAAGAAAAAAAAAGCATATTAGCAGTTTTGTAAGGGAGTTGTGAAGGATTAAGTTTACATATCTTTAAAAACCAAATGAAACCAAAAACAAAGAAACAAACAAACTAACAAAAAAAAAAAAAAAACAAAAAACAAAACCACAACCTGTTGAAGCCAAGACAGAACTTTCCTAGATGTTAGAGGAATCATTTGTGAAAGCGCAAAGCTGAGAAAGGCAAAACCTGGTTGATCTGAATGCATTTGTGGAGCTGGTATGAATTGTGGTGGAGAAGAGCATGAAGTCAAAAGACAGAGCAGAAAATGTCACAGAATCCATAGGAGCACATAGGAATCTGTGTCTGCAGAAAGTCAGTCAAGGGTCCGACTTTGGAAAGCACTTTATTCAGGGAAGCAGGTAAATATGAACCTAAGGTTCACTAGGTGTAATAAGTGGTAGATATTTACATTAAAAATCTACCATATACTGATGCCATATACTATCCTAAATAGAATTCTACTTAAATCAAATGTTAAGAATCAGCAAAAGCTTTGCTTCTCGCTGTCCACTATCCACTTGTCCTTAACAGTAACTATACCAGATGACCAAGTGTCTCTGCTCCCAACTCACATCCAGTGTTACCTAACTTGAGTCAGCCATAAGAAACTGGGCAGCAGAGGGTGCTGGTTAAGCTGTAAGACTCTGCCTGTGCACTTGTGTAACTGATTTACCCGGGTGGTGTTTTAACACCACTGGGTTAGTCACAGCCCCCGCCATTGCCTCTGCGGTGCTCTGCCCAAATACCATGCTGTTCTCTGGACATGCACTGTAGCCATTGGTTTCTGCTATTATGTGGAAATATTGTTCTATTCAATTTTCCTTTTCTTCTCTTGATTGTGTGTTTGGAAAAAAAAGAAAACATTCCTTTTCACCAACTTGTTTATGGAATGGAAATTCTGGAGTCTCAAGTCATAATATTTATGTCATCAAAAGCAGATCTGCAGGAAATAATAAAAATCACAGAATAGGTTTTTAATGGAAAGGTAGCTGAACAAGCTAACTGTGGGAGAAGTCATTCCTAGACTAAATCCTACGAAACATAAACTAGTCTCACAGTACTGAGACCAGATCCACTGACCTAATTAAAAATTTGAATTCTACTCTCATACTGGTCTTTGGCTACCATTCCCAGAGAAAAACGAGGGCATGGGCAGGCCCTGTTGCACCCATTTCCTCTCTGGCTCATATGAAAGATGTATGTAGACTACAAACAGTAAGCTTACGTATAGCCATACTGTAATAAAGATGCCTCTGCCATGGTTTCTGTGCTTCATCTGCATAACACATTTTCGGTTCAGTGCCAAGGGAGCAGGACCTATATGCTCCCTTGACTAAGTATTAGGTATTAAAACACAAAGAAACGAAGTGAAAACCAGAAGGTTTTTAGAAATATCAGACTTCAGTGTGCCTAAAGATTTCAGAGTTCATTCCAATTCCAGCTGCCCTCTGTTTGTAACAAAGGTAATTGCCATGAAGATATTTGTACATACTCCTACTCAAATGTAAAGTTAATAAGAATTTATTTTTTTTTTTAAATGAGGACCCTGATTATGGTGATCTTACTGCCAGTTACCTTTTATTCCCACTAGTGGCTTTTGCTGATAAAGGAGTCCTGCTCCTACCCCCTACTGCCCTGGGTGGTTCATTGGCCCTGGCCAGGAGGATCCAGTGGGAAAAAGGTACACAAGGAGGTTTTCAGCAGGAGCCTTTGGCAGGGCAGGACATGCAGAAGTGACAATGTGTTTTTGTTTAGCCCTTTCCTTGAGGAAAACCAAAATTGGTATTCAGATAAGCAATAAGTTATAAAAACTCTTTACCTTTGCCTTCCCTTTTTCTCTGGTACCATCTGTTTTCCCATGCTTTCATGATGTCCCATCCCATGAGCAGACCACAAATATCCTGGAACAGGACCTATCTTTCCCTTTTCCATTCAAACAAGAGAATGATTTGCTGGTGTTTCTCAGTCTAGATGTTTTTACTGTAAATAACTGAAATTCCCCTAATGTTACAGAAAGTTTTGAACACACTAGTGTATTTTTTCCAGTGTATATGAAGAAGAAATAAAATGATCAACATACAAAAAACAATGAGAACAGGACCTGAACCAAACTCTCCTATGGAGGAGAATAATAAATATATTCATTAAGTCTCTGTGCTAAGTGACTGAACACAGTCTTAACAACAGAATTACAAAACGCAATAAAAAGTGCTGCAGTAAAACCCATGCTCATAACACAACAAAGGAGAAGAGTAAGAAGATAAAAAAAAAAAAAAAGCATATGTGTCTTCCTTATTAGATGTTGAGTGATTTGAGTATGATGTTCAGAGAAACATGTTTGGAGAGAGAGATGAGTAGGGAAACAGTGCTGACAACAATAAAAACATTATTATTTGAATCTAGTTACAGAAGACAAAACAGCCATGCGGTCTGGGCAGGACTGAAATGTGAACGGACTGTGTTAATGTAAGAAGTGTGCAATTTTTTTTTGATGTTTGAATCCTGAATGTTTTGAAAACCAAGAAACTCATCAAGACTATTTTTCAGGTTAAAGAGACCACTTGCATGCACAATATTGTCTTCACCTGAACAAATAGAAGTACTTTCCTTTGTCTGTCTGTTTTTTCAGAAGTGTTTATGAAATATAAAGAAACAAATGTGTGAAGGCCTTAAAACCTTTTCTAGGCTACCTTTAACCTGCTGTATACAGGTACTACCTTGGTTGATCAGAAGAGAATTTTTCAATGAATAGTAACATTTGAAAGCAGATACTCATATCTGATAATCAAAACTGGATTATATCATCAGAAGCATTAAAGTATACTCCTGAATAACTAATTTTTTTAAAAAAAACATAATGAAACAAAACACTGTATTCATTTTATATTTATTAATGTAATAATTGCAGCTATTGCTTCTGGGTAGATGAAAAAAGCATTTGTTGCTGGCTATTTTTTTGTTCGAGGAATTCAGTTAGCTATTCAAATAAGCATCATTTTTCATGGCCCTATAGTCTCTTTTCCCTATCTACTATTTAACTTTCTTACAATTGTCTCTTTGGTACGCATATTTTTCTTTGTAATTTCTGTGATGAAAATTCTTACTGATTCTTCAAATGTTCAAATAAAAGCAAAACAACTCACAAAACAATCAAACAAAAGAAAATTTTCATTCTGTAGAAACACCCTCTATGATCACAAGCCAGCATATGATATGGGTATGATAAACGAGGTCTGGTTAAAGTATGGATTTTCTTCCATCAGTTCTGTACAGAGGTCATTGGTACAAATTGTTGTCATTCTGTCATATAACACTGCCCAGTATTTCTTGACTCGTCTAATAGATACTGTTTCATTCTGTTTTCTGTAAATGCTTACATGATATATTATGTGAATGACATAGAGGCAGATTCAGCTATTAATTCCCTGAGCAAATCTGCCTCCATTTCTTTCCATCAGGCCTCTGTAGAATTCTGCAGGGTCACATCTAATTTTTTTTATGTAGTTTACTTCTTAAAAATGGAGCCAAATATTTTGTAAAGCATTTATTGATCTTTAGAGATGTTTATTGACCCTTGAGAGGGCCTTGGTGACATAAGAGGGAAAATGGCATTGAAAGAAAGTAAAGCTAAAATCAAATTCCTCAAATAAAACAGAGTAGAGGAAGAGAAATGGACAACCTCAGTGATTACAGCAATAAAAATCTCCACTCTTTTGCGCTAGGGATTGGCTCCCAGTTTTCACTGAGTAAAGAGGTGGAAGATCCTTGATTTAAGATAAATCAGTTTTATCATACACCTAAAACCAAGAAATAAAAATAATAACTGAAAAACAAGCAATAAAAAAAAACAAACAAACCAGTGTTTTGTTTCCAGAGGAGGTAGGAAAGTGTTCATGTAAACATTCCTCTTATCTTTGCCTTTGCACATTGAGATCCTCTGGGGCAAGTGGGCACAGAGAGCCAAGGAAAGCAGCAGGGAGTAATATACAGGACTGTGCTGAAGTCTGCACAGAACACTCCATCATCAATTCATCCTCTCCATCCTGAGACACAAGAAAAGGTGTTGCACTTGACTTCTGGCATCTCTTTGGAGAGACGGTCAAAACAGAAACGGACACAGATATATCTGAGAGAGGAAAATAAATACACTTCCACTTGTAAGGACTGTTTCCAGCTTAAACAAAATAAAAATCTAAAGAACAAGATAGATAACTTCAGGAATTAACACAGAAAATCATATTTAGTTACCCATATAAATAAGAAATCCAAAGCCTGAAAACTAAAACCACTGCACTGAGTGCTGAATTTGTTTGTTAGTCAAATTCTTCCATGTTTTTGCTTTTCCATATCATTATAGAACACTGGATGAAACCACTGGAGAAGAGTTTCAGTACCATGAAAAACAACATGGAAAACAAAGGATGAAAAAAATTTGTGATCATCTACAAATGCTGCGTTCTTCACTTTCTTGGCCCAGTTCTCTTCAACATCTTCTTTAATGAACTGCACTTCGGACTTGAAGGACTACTAAGTTTGCTGATGACACTAAATTGGGAGGAGCTGTCAACTCCCCTGAGGGCAGAGAGGTACTGCAGAGAGACCTCAACAAATGGGCAGACACCAACCATATGAAGCTTAACAAGTGCTGGATTCTGCACCTAGGATGAGGCAACCCTGGCTGTGTGTATAGACTGGGGAATGCAAGTCTGGAAAGCAGTGCTGTGGAAAGGGACCTGAGTGTCCTGATCAGTACAAGCTGAATATGAGTCAGGAGTGCCCAGGCAGCCAGGAGGGCCAGCTGTGTCCTGGGGGCATCACCAACTGGCCAAATGAGGTGATTATCCCACTCTGCTCTGCGCTGGTGTGGCCTCACCTCTAGTCCTGTTTGCAATCTAAGCAGGATGTAAAGCTACTAAAGAGTATCCAAAGGAGGGCTATGAAGATGTTAAAGGGCCTAGAGGGGAAGCCATACAAGGGGTGGCTGAGGTTGGTTGGCTTGTTCAGCCTGGTGAAGGGAAGACTAGGGGAGATCTCATGCTGCCTAAAATCTCATGAGTGGAAGGGAAGGAGTGGGTGCCAGTCTCTTTGCTCTGGTGACCAGGATGCAAGGGAATGGTATAAAGCTGTGTCAAGGGAGGCTTAAATTAGATATTAGAAAAGGGTTTTTCTCCACAAAGGTGGTTGAAAACTGGAACAAGTTCCCCAGGGAAATGGCCACAGCACTGAGCCTGCCAGAGTTCAAGAAGCTTATGGACAATACTCTTGGTCACATGCTGTGCTTCTTGGGGCTTTCCTGTGCAGGGTCTGGAGCTGGACATGATGATCCTTGTGGGTCCCTTCTAACACAGAATATTCTGTGATTCTATGATTACAGTTGCTATCAATTCTTCTCAGTCAGTTACTCTGAATAATTGTTTCTATGCAAGTGTATTTATTTCCATAACATTACATCATGCTTGAAACACCATCCTTCCCACAAAACAAACTGCAAAAGATGAGTACTAAGTCAGAAATCTTTTCCCCAGTGGGTGAAACTTGCATTAACAATGTAGAGACCAGGTTTTTACACTACTGACCTATCAGCAAATGAAACTTTAAAAGCCTCAGCACTCAGATTTTGTGTGATCTCTAGGGCTGAGACAATCTTACTTAGAAAAAAATGTTCCTCATGAATCTGGTCTGTACTCCATACATTTCTCAGTTGCTCTCGCACTTTATCTGTGGCACTGAGGAAAAAATGACATATAATTATCAAATAATCATGAAAACCAAAGCCAAATGAAATATCACCCTCTTAAATAAGAGTTATTAAAATATGACTTGCACATCATCTCAAGACATTGCTCACTGTGAGGGGAAAGAATCAGATTCTTTAACCTTTCAGGCTCAGATATATACACTCTTTTGATTTAGAGTGAAATAAAGACATGGGAATATAAAAGAAGATTTAGGAGGACACTAGGAGTTCTAAATCCAAAATGATGACCTGAAAAGGTTGCTCACACTAGACCCTAGACAGGCCTGATGATGGGCTGTCCTCAGAAGGAGGCACAGGAGGGTGAGGGACAACAGCGCAGTGCAAACTGAGAGCAGAGAGACCTGAGAAATCAGTTTTGTGGGTGTTCAAAGCCTTACAGAAAACCAGAAAAGGAAAATCGAGCTCACCAGTTACAGAACTCCTGACCTAAGCTCACTCTGTCTCTAGTCTGGATGAAAATTTACTACACACCCAGAGCACAGCATTGCAGCCAAGAAAATTCCTTGCCTAAAGAGCTGCATAGCCTGTTCCTACCCTGTCCCTGGAGGGAGCTTCTGCCTGTACAGGTGTCAGTGCTGTGGTCATGCTGTATTCCTCCTGAGGAATCATCTCGAGGCTCAGGGTCCTTAGAAACACCTATTTTTTGAAACAAACCCTAAAATGGGTGGTGTTGCCGAATTTATCTCTGACTTAATGTCAAGTTAGAGAAGACTAAGCAAGGAATCAGGGCTGCCTGCCTTTGTCTGGAGCCCAGAGCTGTTCAAACCCACAGTTGTCATCTCTAAATAGCAGCAAAACACTTCTCTTCAAAAGCATTTCTTCATAGTGTGTAAAACAAGATCCAGAAGGTGAAGAAGCAGGAGCACAGTGGTTAAAATATCCTTGTCTATAGGGAATCCTGTGACTTCTGCCTTCAGCACTGAAGCAGCTCTGCCATAGAAATAAATCTTCCAACTTTACAGGAAAGGTGCTTTGGAGATCATGTAACATCAGTCAGTACCACCTGTTTTCACTTGTTCCTTTTTGAAACTCTACAAGATCACAGTGAAAGAGGTTACAAATGTGGAAGTGTGTCACTGCATCAGGATCTTATTTAATGTACATACGGGTATGACTAAACTCAGGAAAATGCACACTTCTGATGAATTCTGGGTCACATTGTGGTTCTTTTCATTTAGAGACTTCATTTCTGATACATTTACCAGCTAGTCAGATCATCTAAAAGCATGTATTAAATACAGCACTTATTAGGACTAGCTATAGTAATTTTTCTTTTGTTTTAATTGTTTCTTATCAAATATGCTGTTTGCAGCAGTTCCTGACATTTTCTGATACCTGTCCTAGCCCGTATACTGACACAGATAGCCAGATTTCTTTGAAATCCAGACAAAACATCAGCCAAAGCTTGAGATACCTGATGCTCTTTGAGAACACCAGCAGCTTCAGAACTGGAGGACTTCAGAAACTGCATAGCACAAACCTCAATTTCTATCAGCAACAATAGTAGTATATTTTCACTTATTTCATCCTTTGATATACAAAAGCAGGTCCTCTGGTGCAGCAAATGCTGGCAAAGGTAGCTAGTAACACACACTGCAAAATTGTCATAACTTAGTGATGAAACGAGACCAGTTCCACAAATTCCAAGTCATAAAGGTGTAACAGTGAAATTTAAGCTCCAAAAATAATATACCAAAAGATAGCATAGTGATAAGAAAGCAATATCCTGGGATCTTCAGAGCTGGTTAACATATTTAAAAACAAAAAAAAAAAAACCCAACCAAACAAAAAAAGCAAACCAAACAAACAACAAGGAAAAAAACAAAACAAAAAAACAATCCAACATTTCTTAGTTTGCATCACTGTTATTGGAATAATTTCTAAGTTGGCTTTCTGGGCATCAGTTTTAATGATGTTTTCAGATGAGTCTACATCAATGATGTATTTTTGATGAGTCTATTCCAATACAGAGAAAGGATTGAGGTTTTTAATACTGATTTCTCTTCATGACTAAAGGCTTTATTTCTTTACTGAAATCCAGTTTTTCTTATCTATCCTGTTGGAACAAGAGCTGAAACTCATCACAAGGGCCCAGCAGAAATTAGTACCCTGTTATGGAAGAGCTGTTGATCCAGGCTTGGAGTCTACCTCTTGAATCTCACTCTTTTAAGTTCCTTTAAAGAAAAAGCTGGAAAATTATATTATAAGCACTAACAATATTAAGGACATCACTCAAAGGCAAAATCTGCGGTGACTGAAGTGCAAAATGCCTTCCCTCTCCTTACTGATGACCAGAGCCAGCATGCAAAGAGGTTGGTACCCAGAGTCTACCTAAATCAATAAGCAACGACAAACTCAATGACACCATGTTCTCCCAGGAACAGCCAAGCTTGCTTAGAACACTGAGAAGAATAGGAAAGGGTTGGAGCTTTATGTTCACATCCTCTAAATCACTTACAATTCTGAAGTACTTTCTATGTTGAAACTCAATTGAAGTTTCAGATATTCTGGTTTAACTCTTACGAGCACCAATACCAACTATATCATCCCAAGTTTTTCTGTATCTAGGATGAAGTGAAGACTTTTGCTGGTCTATCATGCTTGCTATATGAATGCCTGAGTTTTCAGATTGTTAGAAAAAATTGCAACTAAAGCTCCATAAGTTGTCTTTAAAATAAATTATAATACTAGTTCTAGTTTATTCTACCACAAGAGACTTCCAAAGAAAAATCTATAAACATTTGTTATATATATATTTAATTCATTATATACATTTAGTTTAAGAATGTTGATTCAAAACAAAATACAAAAATACCTAGTTTATTAACTGTGAAAATGAAATATTTCCTTTCAGAAAATAATATTTATGGTGGGGTGGAGCTATTTGCCAAACTTGGCATAACATCACAAAGAGCTGCAGTCAATCAAAAAATGCAGTTTTGGATAAATGAGCTATTTCTCTTTTATGAAAAAATTACCCATTGGTGTTCTATACTGATTGTTTAAACCTAAGGTTTAGAGGCAGAGTTTATTTATTTATTTTGCTTGGTTTTTTTAGTGATACTGTTCCAGTACTCTTGAAATTGCTTTGGAAACTGATGATCTGTATTGTGAGCAAGTTTTGTTTGGTATTTGTACCTTATTTATACTTTAGAAGGCAGTAATGAAGACATGTCTAAATGAAGGATTGTTGTTCAAAATAAATTTTATTTTAAAAAGTTTAAACACAAAGGTTAATAGATTTAGGTATGATTTTATACAGTATATTCTCAGAGAGTACTTTTCCCATCTTGTATGAATCACGAATACTTATTGTATGTCTGAATACCCATTCAGACATGCTTTTGCTCCCCTCAGGGTTCGAAACTCCGTATTCTGTGTGGTTGCTGACCGCAATCTTTCGAGTATTATAATTACTATACATGGGATGAACCCAAATAACCCTCCTTTAAGTAGATCAACTATTACTGACTTCCTGGAGATTCCAAGCTTACTGCCATTAAATATTAATTGTAAAACAACCTACTGAAAGCAAGAATGACCTCATGGATTCTGATAATAGCTAATTCAAAACTGATGGGAAACAGAGGAGCTCAATGGAGAACAGAGAAGCACAGTGAAGCTCTGTGATGCCAGTGGCACCACACAGAAACCTCCACAGCTGCAGTTTACTTTGCTCTTATCAGCTGATATAGCTCTTCACCTCTGTATGTAAAGCTACTTGTATGCAAAGTCAGCTCTGTATGTAAAGTTAAGGACCCAAATATCTCCAAAGGGCTGAACACTGGACTTCTGGATACTCAGTTAGTTATTCATTATTAAATTGTCTCCCTTTTCCATGTTCCCCAACTTTTATTAAGACTCAGTCTTTTATTTTTGTATAGACAAATTCAACCTTGGGCAGCTCATGGGGTACAAGTGGGTAGAATTCAGATTTTGCTGTGAAATTCACCTCTTTATTGAGAAACAGAAAAGGAATCAACTGCCCACAAAATGGCAATCTACAAGTTCGTTTTGCTCCCTGTCCTGTAGGCAAAGACAGTGTGACATTGCCCCCAGGTGGGGATAAAGCTCTGAGCCACGCACAGGACCAGTCAACCCTTCATCCTATTGAATCTGCTGCACTCCCTCCTGGGGCTCCAGACAAACCTTCCACAGCATCACTGAGTTTGATGTCACAGGAATCCCAGACTGTGATTGACATCTAGATGCCCCACTGCTGTTGTTTAATGCAATATCGATGCCTCTGGTATGTGTGTCCTAGAGGCAGCAGAGGGGTCTCTAAGGTCATGCTTGCCATGCTGAGAAAAGTGCTTCCATGACTAGGGGAGACCAGGGTGCCATGATCTTCACTTGGCCAAATAGGGCAAAGTGTAAATGAAACACAGAGGAAAGGTGATAAATATCCTTTAGGCCTGAAGCCACTGTAATTGAAAGAAAATACAAAGCACAGGAGCACATCTATGTAGGGGTAGTCATGTATTTTCTTTATACCGTCACTGAATATATAGAGAGTGAAGGTGAGGGTTTGAGGAAGGCAAAAGTCTGCCAGCAACAAAAAGGGGATCTTTTATGGCAAAAAAACTCGTCTCTAAACTAACAGGATTAACCTCATGATAAATCCACTGTGACAAGTTTAAGGGCTGCAGCATTATAGCTGAGAAAGACTGAAGCTGGATATTTTAAGTTAATAAGCTTTTGTGGCACCTGGATGTTGCCTCCTCAGCAGTGATGCCAAATGCAACAGCACTTAACAGGGGGTGCTTCCGACCCATTGGCACCAAGAGTTTAAGGTTAAAATTTTTATTGTGTGTTTTCCAAGACTGTTATTTGATTAATGCACTGACCATGAGGTATTGAATTAAGCTTTAAGTGAATTTAAGTTCCACTGTCTCAAAGGACAATAGAGTCAAGCTATTCCAAAACTACTTCATATAAATAAATAAATAAGCAATTAGAAAGAACAAAACACATTTCCTCATCTTTGAAAGAGTCACGACTGAGTTTTCCTTATAGATTCTAAACCAAATATTTGTGTGGGTTTTGTTATCTGTCACTCAAATTGGTGGTAAAATCAGTAGTTTTCCAAATATTGGCTCTATGACCTCAATATATGGTTTATATAAGGAATGAGGAATGTAGGATTGACCTGTAGAATATGTATTTAAAAGACTTTAAAAAGGCAGTCTTAAGGCACTGACAAGTAATTGACTGGTAAACCAAGTGGGAAGTGTTAAAGAAGAAATTTATAGTGATCTGGTTGCATATTCAACAGAAATTAATAAGGTGACTAAATGACATTCAGTTTAGGTCTGGATAGGATCAGTTCTGTTACAGGTTCACTGAGATACACTATTTCCTCTTCTGGTACAACATATCTCCTGGGTATACTAACCTGCAATGGCTGTGCGGGTAACTACGCCCAAAGAAAAATAATCTAGTCCCAGTGTTTTAAAAAGACATACAGAAGAAGTATAATATATATAATCTATGTTTAAAGTACACATAAGGAGCAAACTAAATAACAAGGATTAAAGAAGTAATAAATTAAGAAACGTCAGTTAGGAAATCTAGAGGAACAGCAGTGGTTGGTAAAGTTTCTTAAGCAAGGAAAATCCATCCCTTATCCAGCTGTGAAGGGCATAGAACAGTTAACTCCACTTACAAGAAAAAAAATAGAAGACATCTGCTGTAAAATGAAAGATTTGACAGTCAAACTGAGCAGGAGAGAATAAACAAAGTCCAATTGTCTTAGAGGAAGCAGCTGAGAAATGTTTCCTATGAGCATATCTACTCCTGTTCATAATTAACACACATTTGAAAACTAGAAATTTCAAAGGACTGAAGAAGTGCCAGGATTAAAAATAAAAGCAGAGGTTGTGGGAATTTTAGAGCACTTAGTTATCAATTCCTGGAAAAAAAAAAAGTAACTATTTTGAGACTGTCAATCAAATTTAGAGTCTATGGAATTGTTCACCATTAATCACCCTGAATTCATAGCAAGTAGATCTTTTCAAATCAACTGTTACTTTTTTTTATGTCAGAAATTCAGGTCTAACTGATATAATCAAGTTATACTGTTATATATTTGGACCCTTCCTCAGACTAGGAAAATTCAGATTCAGACTTTTGATCTCAAGATCTTGGATCTAAATGGCAGTACTACGAGTCAGAACTAGGTCCTCTGATGGATCTCAAAATGCAAGTCACACTGAGAAAATAGTCAGGAATAGAGTTTTAGCTGTAACATCACAGGGAATTGATTCTTGACCCCTATTTTTATCTGAATCTGAGCTAAAGGTATAAAAATTTTACTAGCAAAGTTACTGATAAGTTTAAAGAAAATTCTTAATAGTCAGGTTTCTCTTATAGGGAGACCTGAATCTCTTGGTAAATGATCACAAAGCAATAAAAATACATTTTGTATGGTCAAATGTAACACAAGATAGCTAGGAAGACAGAGTGCATGTCTTAGAAATTTCTGTCTGGGAAGTAAGCAATTCAGGGACTTAGAGGTCATCATAGGTAATTGCCTCAACAGGAGTTCACAGCACAAAGCTGTGGCAAGAAGTTCTTGTATTCTTAAAAAAGTAACTTCAAAGGGAGGACAGAAACCTTGATGTTTTTTATCTTTCTGCACACCATGGGTCATGATTCTCCTGCTATTTTCATCTGGGCACATCTCTCCCATCAGTTTTCTGCTATTGCACAGTCCTCAAGCTCGCGTCTTGGTCTCTTTGCCAGTGGCACACAACACCTAACTGAACTTCCCATTATTTAGGACAACCATCCAGCAGCTTTGAAGTCCATGTTGAAGTTCCTAGATGAAAATGTAACAAAAAAGTGGTTTGGGTAAGGGGGATCATGGTGCATCAGCAGAAGCCAACTCTTCAGCCTTCCCAAGCTGGCTGATAATCATAAGGCCAACTGTGCTAATACACACAGAGTTTATCTTACCAAGGGCAGGAAGGGCACCTGGATAGATTGCCTTTTGGGGAACACTGTTAGTCACAAAGAAGTGTCTATGTTTAATCTGTGAAGATTTGGAAATTGACAATATTAAGGTCCACTTGACTTCAAACAGGGCTACTTCAGAAATAATGACAAATTTGAAGACTACAAGTTATCAATAAATTAGGAAGATGACTTAGAATGAGCAATAAATAGATATTAATTTAAATCATGCTGACCATAGGTTTGAAGAGAGGAGAAAGGATGGAAGTTTAGAAAATTACAAAATTCTATAACATATACAATCTGAAAGAAGGTAATTATATTCCATGATTTTATTGAATTCCACAGTAATTTAAAAATACAATTATATTTAAAATGATCAGTGGAAAAGAATAGTTATATTTCAATATATCAACTGGGTTGCTCAGATGAACACTGTGTACTGCTGGATAGATGCAGTGCAATGGAATCCCATAATGTGATGGGTTTAAGAAAATCATGATTATCAGCCTCAGATAATTTATTACTGCTGCTGGCAACAGATAAGTTTAAAATTCATTAATTCAAACTGGGATAGAAATTGGGAGGAAAAGTTGCTGAGAAAGTAGCATTTATACCTCAAAACACTTTTTTCAACTTCAATCCACCAAGAAATGGAATATTTTTAGTATTTGATCATGTAGCTAAAGGTAAGTTGATCTGCTTTAAAATGCCATCTCTTGCTAAAGCCCCTATTCCTCAGACCTTTGATCATCTCTACGGCCCTCCTTTGGACCCCCTTCCATCTTTCTGTGTCTTTCTAGAATTGTGCTGACATAACCAGAATCATAGAATTATAGAATATTCTGTGTTGGAAGGACGCACTAGGATCATCAAATTAAACTCCTGGTCCCACACAGGACAGCCCCAAAAATCACATCATGTGTCTGAGCTTCTTGAACTCTGTCAGGCTTGGTAATTCATCTGTACCTTCATCTTTGTACCTGAGAATGCTAGCACAGTCTTCCAGCCTGTCCAGGTCTCTCATCTCTCTGTAAGATGGCTCTCCCTTCTGACATGTTCATCTCACCACCAATTCTGTGTTATCAGCAAACTCCATGAAAGTGCTTTCAACACCCTAATATTGAACTCTTATTACAGAATCACAGAATATTCAGAGTTGGAAAGGGCCCACAAGAATCAAGTTCAACTCTTAATTGAATGGCCTGTATGGGTATCTAACCCATGACCCTGGAGTTATTACCACCATGTTCTAACCAGCTGAGCTAATCTCAGGGTTAATGAAGCTACTGAACACTATGTGGCCCAGTATTAGACACTGGGGTACCCCATTTGTGACTGTTGCAAATCTGAACAAAAACCATTGATTACCACACTCTGGTGCAGCCTGTGAGCCGATTTCATACCTATCTTGCAGACCACTTGTTCAGCCTGTATCATACCAGATTTTCCAGAAAAAGGTTGTGGGAAACATACTGAATCCCTTGCTAAAGTCCAGACACACAATATCCGCTGATATCCCCATGTCAACAGAAAATATTATTTTGTTGTAAAAGGAAATCAGATTGGTCTGGTGATTTCTCATTTTCAATTCTGTTCAAAACCAAGAAAGGCTTCACAGAGTACTAAAATATTGGAAATAATATTTAATACTCATAAAGTTTTAAAGATTATAAAGAGCAAAAAGGTCTACAGAGGGAAGAAATGCACCCACTGTTACACAACACTAGCCAGAAGATGGAAACTAAGATTTGGACAAGCAAGCCAGAATAACATGGTAAATCAGGTGTCCCACCCTCTTTTTCAGGGTACTTTCTAATCTCTCACAGGCAGATCTCTCAATACAACTTCGGCAAGAGGTAGCTACTGTTCTTCTGTTTTGTAAGAAATCAGAACTGCCTAATAAGGGACACCTAGATTTTTGGTTTACCTGTGGTATGTTCAGTCAATAGTTCATGACTCTTCACTACCATTCCATCCCATTTTCTGGGCTAAAAAGCTATACTCTAATTAATACTTTTTTGTCTGTTCAGACTTCACTGTGTAACTTCTCCTGCCACCCTTTAGCAACTAAATAGCACAGGATGAATGGATGGGCAAAAGCAAGAAAGGTTATGACATTTCTCCATCCTATATAGGATTTCTAGCTGTTTCAACTCCATGGTCTGAATTGCAGCCAGCATAAAGGAGGCATAGCTCATGCTGGCATGTAGGGAACAAGGAAAAAGAAAAGGCACATGTGCACATACAGATGTGTACATTTTCGTAAGTCATGCCTCAGTCTTAGCTTGGATTTGGGAAGTTTCTTTCCCAGTAAATTTAATATCTGTAGTAATCATGTTTCAGTTATGCAAGGCAAATTTAGAGCAAAGCTATCTGCAACTTCACCAAATGAGAATGAAGCAGCATAAAATAAAAATTAAATGACCCTTTCAAAATATTTGCAAATCCCATAAGCTCTGGCAGGAACTGTTTTCTGGATATATTTCTTTTTTGAATTATCCCTTTTTTATATTTCAAATTCTTTACAGTTATATTAACTTACAACCATTACGTATCATAGTGTTCTCGGATATTTTGTGTTTAAATTCTTATTGTTCTTAAACTTCAATCTTAAATGTCTGTAATGCCTAGCTAATGAAAGGGTATTTTATTAGTCACAACACACACCATTGGTTAGCAAGTATGACCTATTAACCAAGCAATTGTGCCATCACATTTATGTCATACTTGTTAGTTTTAAGGTTCATGTTTTCTTTGGAACTACCAGCTGCCATTTGATTTAACGAGTTAGACTTTCTGTCTGCCTAGTCTTCAAGAATTTCAGGGAGTACTAAAAATTCAAGCCCTCTTTTGTCAAAAGAACACTTTTTAATAAAAATAATATGTTTGATGCAATACTAATGGAATAACCTTCAAATGTGTTCTCTAGAGAACACAATGGAATTAGAAGACAATGGAAATTTTACACATCTTCCTTTGTACACGTTAAAAAAATCACTGGAAAGAGGAACTGAGCAACAAGATCAGAAATTCATATGGTAATATTACAAACAGGCTCCAATTTAGCCTCTAAATCACTGCTTGTAGAATCATTTACATGCCAATAAATATATACCTTGTTGAAAACAGACTGTGTGATAAAAGAAGTTTCATTCCCAAACACACAATTAGAGCTAAGGTCAACCCGGCAGGTATTTCAATCTCATTAATGGACAAAAAGTGTATAAATTATTTTTTTGTTTCTTTAATACATTGACAGAACTTGGTAAAATGTTTTGCACCTTAAGGAGGGCGCAGTAAAAAATTCCAGGCAGTCAGTTAGGAGATAAGGTAAATAAACAATAGTTTTAATGANTGCATAAATATCTGCATTTGCCATGTGGGATGAAAGGAGGATGAGTCTAGCTGTGCCTTAGGAGCCTGAGTCTCTCTTCTTCTGACCCTTCTCCTCATGGCCTCTTCTGCATGATTGATTTTCTTTTCAGCCTCTCAGTGATTCAGCTTTCCAGGAAGAAATGAAGATAATGGCATTGCCCAAGGTAGGCAAGGTTTTAAGATACAGTGTTTCTGATAAATAAGGTTCTTCTTTATGGAATGGCTGGTAGTCATTGAAAGCTTTGCATGACTTTTTAAGACTTCTGAGAGGCCCTTAAAGTAAATACTGTCTATTTACCATTCTAAATGTTCTAAAACAGGAAGAAGAGTCTTTTCCTGAAGACATCTTTCAAACTTGAAATGTTGGGCCCAGATCTGTTCTTGGTAATCCAAGGAAAAATCCCCAAGGCCAACATACAAGTTTGCATTATTACAAAACCACATTTGTTTGATGTAAAGAAATCTGTCATCCATTCTATGAAGTCACATTAAACACAATTCAGGGCATACTTGACCCATATAGCTACAGACCAAATGTGCGTGTTGTGATAAAGCCATCGTAAAGTAAACTCATCTCTGTGGCATTTAACTTACGCCATCTGGATGTCGGTTCAGAAATCCCTCTCAAAGTGAGTACATTTTCAAGTGATTTTTTTCCCTAGTAGCTCTAGGAAGAGACTGTTCCCAATCTAAATGGATTTGTTTGTTCAGAATTTCACCTCAGTTGAGTTTTGATTCTAATCTATTGCTTCTACTTACATTTTGTAAATAATTCTTCATATCTCTTGATATTAATGCATTTTTAGTTGAATTCTCACTTCTTCTGTGTTATTTAAAAACTCTTGGACACCAATTTTCAATCTTAAGCAAAAGTAATGGGCATATTTCTTGTTCCAGGTCAGATTCTTTTTCTTACAGCAGACAGTAGTTGATGCTTGTGGAAAAGTAAAGTACATATAGTTATGACCCTTCTCTTGACACATGACAGTAATCATGTCAAGAGTGGTTGAGTAGTTTAGAGACTACTCAAGCTGGAATTTACATCTAGGCCATTGTACTTCATACTGCTATTATTCATGAATTTGCCTAATACCTTTTTGATTCAATTTATAATTTTGACCTCCTCACAAATTGAGAGTCATCATTTAAATTACATATGGAGGAAAAAAAAAAAGCTTCAGGCCTTTTAAGTGCTGCATTGATTATTTCACTAAGTCTTCTTGTTCTTGACTGTGGCACAGAACAACCACTTCTTTATGCTATTATATATGACCTTTATCAGGTACACTGACTTTTTACCAAATTAAAAAGTTCTAGTTCCAGGGAAGCTTTTCATACTTTGATATTTTTCTTGTCTTCCTCTGAATCTTTTAAAGAAGGAAGGACCAGAAACATATACACTAAGTAATTCCGTTCTCTTTTCCAAACTCTTTCCCAGTTCTACTCAGTTTGTTTTCTCAGAGCTTCAGTGTTGACTGCAACAATACATTAGTAGTTGCACATCCTGGAATTAAAAATGCATCATGCGAGTGATAGACAAGAAAACTCCGAGTTGAAAAAAGCACAGGAAAGTTCTCACATGAAAGTGACAACATGGAAATTGCAATTACTCAAGGCCAGAGTTCCCCTCAGCAGCATTAAGGATGAGTTACAGATGTGAAGAGCTGTGGATATTGTTTCTCAAAAACAGAGAGACAGAGGAAGGAATAAATAAGTAGTTTCCACACTAAGCTGGAATAGAAATGTTACAATTAAACACTGAAAACGATGAATCATATGATCTTACAAAAATTAGTGAGCTCCTAAGCCTTCACTCTAAGGAAACTCATTGACACTACACTGCGCATCTCTTCCGATAGCCCTGCTCATTATACTATGATTACTCACAAGCACAAATCTTTGCAGTATGAGGTCACAGGTTCTAGATTGCTGATCAATTTTAAGCAGTGAAGTAAAAAAAGCATTTATTCTACTGCCGCAAGGTAGTGTGTCAGCACTTGTGTCAGCTCACTGACAGCTGCACCAGAAGGACCTGGCTTCTACCCCATATTAAGTAACCTGTAAGGTAAAAGTTTATATATTCAGTTCAATAAGTGGGTTCAGACCTATATGCTTGATCACATCCTCTTCTACCAATGTCACATATAGTTATGTGGGATTATGGCTTATGATTTACACCTTGTACCTGACTACAGAAGACACATCTTTGCTCAGCAATCTGACAGAGTAGGGGCCTAAGGGTGCCTTGCCTCTCTTCTGTCCCCAACCTTGATCAAAGGAAAAAGGTATCAATCTGTCGGAAATCTGTTTGTACACAAGCTGTCTTAAAAAGCATTGTAAGAAACAAGGAAAAACGAAAACCAGTTCCAAGGGTGAATTCACTAAAGTTGCAAAGTCATTCACTACATTATCTGCCCTGCCACAGAAATGTATTGTTCTTTGCCACTGACCAGAAGAAAATGATGACTTGGCAATATATGTTCCAATTATGATACTTGAAAGGGAAAAAAATCAATAAAAATAATCTTAAATTAAAGGAATTAGGCTGCAATGTCATTATTCTCAGTGCTATTAAAAGGATTTTCTACATTTCTTAAAAAAATAATCTCACAATCTCAGAAAAATTCTAAGAAATCTTAATTTCTATTGTATAAGAAAGAAAATAAATCCCTTTTCTAAGATTTTCTGTCGAACAACTGATCCCTTTATTTGTAAGGTGCAACAGGCCCTAGCAGGAAGAGAAATAAAAGGAAACCAGCACCTATTTCTTTAAGTTATATTTTTAAGCCTCCTTCTTCCCAGTTCTTTTTTCTCTGTATTCCTTGCCTTGGGACATTTGGCAACGCAAAGCCTGAAAACTGTATTATTAGTTAGTGAGAAAATGCAGCAAATGGCTTAGCTTCCCCATTCCTCTTCTCTTACAGAGCAGTGTTATCCCAAAGTTCACCTCCTCGAGAATCAGGGGGAACAGATCTTATATTTTGAAACCAGTGGTGAGATTGCATCAAGGAGGGAGGGAGTGCAAGTTCATATGAGGAAGGAAAGAAAAGAGTAGAGCAATTAAAACGATGCTCTGGAAGAAGCCCAAGTTACTTGCAGTTGGTTGGACTGAAGGTTTGCAAGCATCAGAAAGAGATTTCTGAGAAATAGCATCAAATATATGCTTAGAGGCCTCCTACTAAAACTGCATTTCTAGTGCAGCTTTTGCCTCTGATCAGCTACTGAAAGTGCAATTACATTTTCTCTGGCATGTCGCAGACAGTGAGCCCTTCAGGGCTCACAAACTGACAACTAGAGAAAAGACAAATGCAGAAATATCTCTTTCTCAACAGTATTTCAATAATTCTTATTCATCTGTTTCTCATCCGGTCATTTCTTTTTTTTTTTTTTCCTTCTCTTTCTTTCATATTTGCTGACACAGGTTTTAGAATTTAAAAGGAAACCATGGCAGGAAATCCATCCTGTTAAAGAAAATGAAGTGTAACATACAGTACTGTAAGAGTGAAGAGGAAAAATGGCAGTTGTTTTAAAACAAATATCACTACATAGAAGAAAAACACTTCTATGAGAAATATACAAAAAGAAAGAATGCTTCTGCGAGAGCACCCAAATAATAAGACATTTTCAATGACAGCCTTTGTGGTTCATTGGAGAGACATGTAAACACTTTCTAAAAGGGGAAAAAAACCTCAACTCAACAAAACAAAACAAAACACAACAAACAAAACCCCACAACCAAGCAACCAAAAAACACACAGAAAAAACAACCAAAAAATGGACTACTTCTGTCTGTGATGCTAAACTATATAAAAAATGTACTGTGGCAAAAATCTGCCTGCATCAAAATAAATGAAGAACTTGCTGTTGTCTAAGTGAAATTTAATTTAACTCTTCACGTTAATGATTTTCTATGAATCCTGGGAAATCCTTGGTGCTGTTATTCTGCTCCATATAATCAAGATGTATGAGAAGATCTTGTTCTCTGCCAATTCCACACTTTATGCAGGTCATCACAACCCTTCCTACATCAGGTAGCCCAGAGCTGTGGATGTCCCATCTCTGAAAGTATTTAGGGTGAGGTTTGATAGGGCTCTGAGGAACCTGGTCTAGTGGAGTGTGTCCCTACCCGTGTCACCTACCTAGGTGATCATTAAAGTCGCTTTCAACTCAAACCATTCTATGATTCTATGATCTAATATCATTCACATGAGTAATACCATGGTATCCAGCCAGAGTATTTACTTGTGTACCAGGTAAGTACTGATATCAATGTTTGCTGTTTTGGAGGCCATTTGCACACTAGAGTAGAATAGGGAAAACACCTTTCACTGTTAACACATTTGTACCAGTGCAATATTAGATAAAATTCTATCCATTCATGCACCATTTTCATCCAACTTGTTAATGGGAAATTCTGCTTATGAATTAGCCATATCTATGTACAAAGATTTTAATACAGGAACATAATGGCTGCTTACATATTTGACTTAAATATTTACCTTTAAAAGAAGTCTGAAATTTTAGAGCTTCTCTCTGCATTGAATTTCCACTGAACATCTGCAAGTTTAGCTCCTTACTGATAAGTCTCTTAAGGAATGTTCTGATTGTCATCATTTCAGAGGAAGACAGGTAATTATAGGTGACATGCCTGTCACAGGAACTATATTTAAGGTACAGGGTTTTCTTCTACAGGAAATCACTGTTATGATTACTGTCACTTTCAGATTTAAATGAAAGAGTCATCCTTGACTTTCCTTTAGTTCATCAGAAACAAAGGCAAACAAATAAAATCCCATAAAGCTGTTTCCCTCAAATTAGGAAAGAGTTCCCTTATTTCTATTCTAAGCATTGAAACTACATTAAGATCCTATATACTTGAGACCTTATAACTAAAAGACATTTGTGGGAGGTGAAATAAAGGGGCACATTTTATAGAAACACCAATGAAAGTTTAACAGGTCCTTCTGGATCTTTTTGAATGGAAATATTTTTTTTAAAGTCAAGCAGAAAACCATTGTACCCCTCAGATTGCCCCACCCCCAAACAGAAGCAACGACGCAACACACCGAGTGAAAAACAACCAACTTAGAAGTGCCAAATACTTTTCTATTTGCCTGAGCATGAGCTAACATGAGGATTAATTATTCATCTGTATTTTTTTCTGCAACCTTTTTGTCATAGTTCCTTGTCTTTACCTTTTTTCTTGCAAAAGCTATTAACAGTTCATAACATTTCCAAAACATTCTGAAATATTGCTCAGAACTATGATTTTTTCCAGTTCCTTGCTCATTGCCAGTGATTGTCTACCCCAAATGAAAAATCTTTTGAATAATATAGTCCTTTGGAAACATATTCATGAGGCTGAAGACTATGTTAAACAACACATTCCTCTCTCTCTGAATTTGCCAGATTTAGAGTTGTTAATGTTAAGAAGGAGCACTCATTTAAATTACTTTCTCATCATTGCTTCATTGTTAGAGTAAGGAATGATATGCATGACATTGCTATATTTTCAATCCCTGTATTTTTTAATTTTAAATTCTAAAGCAAAGAAAATAAAATTTCAGTGCCAGGTTTAAAGCCTAAGAGTTTCTCAAAACTGTTCCGGTAGGACTAAGCAAACCAAATAGGTATTACCACAGATAAAAGAATCATCCTAAAGATGAGGTTGCAGAAGGTAATGAAAAGGAAACAGGACATGATATTATCTTTGGATTACCCGTGATTCATTAATGTTTTACCACAGTGGATATCCTTACAAACTTAATTTCCCTTCATACTACTTCAACAACTGCTGTGCATACAGTGTTCATAAAACTTGCAATGCATTGCAAGAGTAAGCAAAACTCAGCATTAGAAAGATAATTCTGCAATACGAATTTCTGTTAAAACTTGTTTCCTTTAATTTTCATAAATACTTCTAAATTTTCAAGTGGTTACTACAAAGCATGAACATAGAAGTAAGCTTAAAATTATTGAAAAAGCATCAACATTAGGGTAAAGGAAAACAAAATATAATGACGTCAAAATATTGAATACATTTTAGAATTTATAATCTGCAAAAAACCCAGAATCTTTAGTTGAATTCTCAGAGAAATCAAACATTTCAGTGATTTTTTTTAACAAAAAAATACACCATTTAAGGATTTGAGTTTTTCCATTGTAAATGAAAAGAGAGACTTTTGGAAATTTTTGGTTTGTTTTTTTTTTCCTTTTTCCCAGAAGTCTGAACATAAATTGCTCTTAAGCCCATAACATTTTCTACTCTCTCTGTTTCTTGATTCAAAATATCAGTGAGTCAGAAAGTTTCTGGGATTTCTTAATGAAAGGCATGAATAATTATCCTGTTAAAAAAGATTCATTAATTTCATTAGAATTTGAAGGAGTATTTTCAACTTACAATTGTTAGTGTTCTCCAGTTTAGCAATATATTGACAATTCACTTTTTGTTCTTGATTCAGAAGAAAAATACGTATTCAAAATTTCTCCCAAAATGTAAATTTTAAATATTTCTTTTTGAAAACAAGTGTGTGTTAAAACTTATGAGAGCTTCTTTGAAAACTGTATTCCCCAAATGGAAAAATCTCATGTGGAAATGTCATGAACATCTTAACTGAGCTCCAAAAAAATGTTAATTTTATCAAAACAACATTTTCTGTACCAAATGGCACTTTCTGCACTTCTAGTGTTTATCTTTGTTACAGTATGGCTTAGGACCTGCATTTACACAAGGTAAATGCAGGACACACACATGCAAGTGTCCCTCACTAAAAGAATTTATAAACTGAAGAATGTTTTAAAGGATATGGTCTCATTCCAGTTTTACAGTTAAAAACAATTGTTTGAGTAAGTTGTCAAAGATAATACAGGAAGTCTGAGGCAGGATCAGGACTGAAACACACATTTTCTGAGTGTTAATTCAGCTCTTTTTATTACAAGATGAATTTTATTACGGGATGAATTTCTGCCCCACAGACAGATTTTTCTCTTGATACACAAAATTTGTTTATAAATTCAACTATTCTTTAATATAGAATTAGGTTTTCAATATTGAACTAGCAATTGGTTACTGTCTTGCATTAAAGATTCCTCATCAAATGTCTGTATTTTATTTAATGTAAATTTCCCAAAATAATTTCCCATAACACACTCTTTGTAGCTGAGTGACCTTTCTCTAGGAATGTGAAGAAAGATTCATACCACACTTCAGCACCTGCCTGCTATTCCATCTTTAACTCTCCTCCATGGCCCAACAGAGAAATTGCTAAGTTTTGTCTTATCTGTGTTATGCTGACATTTCCAGCCCAATGAAACTGTAGGTGTTGTTTTCACACTGCGTTCTTCCAAACTTTCAAATTTCACTACAGGCAAACCTGTTTCAAGACGTTGCCTGTAGCACTATGTGAACTTGCTGTCAGATCGATTTATTTATGGATGATCGGTGAGTTTTATTCTCTTGAGGTTGATATTTGCTACATGTACATGTATGGATAAAGAGCTGACAAATTACCAACATTTTACAATTTTTATACTTCTGATAATATTGCCAATATTTTTAAAATATACACTTGAAAACAGGGAGAAATAGTAAGAATTAAATCATAGAAAATTAGAGAATACCTGAAAGGTAGTCCCAAGGGTATTTAGTCCAACTCCTAGCTCTGCAGAGAACACATCGAAAAATCACACCATGTGCCTGAGAACATTGTTTTAACACTTCTTGAATGCTTCCAGGGTTGATGCTGTGATCACTTCCCTAGGGAACTGTTCCAGTGCCAGCCACTCTTGGGGTGAAGAAACCTTTCCTGATATCAAGCCTAAATATCCCAGGACACAACTTCAGGCCATTCCCTCACATCCTGTCACTGGTCACCAGATAGAAGAGATCAGTGCCTGCCCCTTCCTTTCATGAGGAAACTGTAGGCTGCAATGAGGTCTCCCCTCAGTCTTCTCTTCTTCAGGCTGAAGAGACCAAGTGCCCTCAGCTGCTCCTTACACAGCTTCCCCTCAAGGCCCATCAACATCTTCGTTGCCCTCCTTTGGATGCTCTCTAATACCTGAATATCTTTATTATACTGCAGTGCCCAAACTGCACACAATATTCAAGGTGAGGCTGCTCCAGTGAAGAGCAGAGTGGGACAATCCCCTCCATTGTTTGGCTGGTAATGCTTTGCCTGATTCCCCCAGGACAGGATTGGCCTTCCTGGCTGCCAGGGCACTGCTGACTCAGATTCAACTTGCTATCAACCAGGACCCCCAGGTCTCTTTCTGGAACACAGCTTTCCAGCATCTCATTCAGCAGTCTGTGCAAACTTCCCGGGTGCAGAATGTGACACGTCCTACCCAGCCCTTTGATTTTTTGAGGTCTCTCTACAGGGCGCCTCTGCCTTTGAAGGAGTCAATAACTTCTCCCAATTTAGCATCAATGGCAAACTTACTTAGTCTACATTCAAGTCCTGCATCCAAGTCATTTATGAGGATGTTGAAGAACACAGGGCCTGAGAGAGTTCCACAGAGCCCTGTGGAACCCCACTAGTGATTGATCTCTAGTCTGATGTCATCCCATTCACTATTACCCTCTGTGTTTGACCCATAAGCCAATTGCTCACACACGACATGTTGTGTTTATCCAGCTGTGGGCTGGACATTTTGTCCAGAAGGATCCTGTGAGAGGCAATTGTGGGAGAACACTGTCTCAAAGGCTGCCAAAACAATCAGGCAGAAATGGACAACTACATCAAAACTCAGAAATTCATGTTTTAAAAGATGTTTTGTAGTATAGTTAGTGATTTATTGTATTAGATAGCTAGTCATTCCCTTTGAATTTGTATGCTGTATTCTGATTGGTTGTGGTTACCCGGTTACCAGTTTCCCATTGGCTGTGTATTCCCTATTTCTCATTGTCCGGCTGGTGATGCAAACCCAGCGTCATCATGTGAGGCTGGCCATGCCCTGACTGTATTCCCCTCCTTCCCTATTAGCTCTTCCCCTCCTTGCTGCGATCCACCCCCAAACTCCTCCCACTTTCCAAGCTCCTCCCTGACCCTATATAAGTCCCATGCTCCCATGAATAAAGAGTTCTAGCCTTCACTCCGCCATCGGCTGGGACCATCTCCTTTCCTTCCCTTACGGCACATGGCAGGCAATATCAAAAGCTTTACTAAAATCCTAAAAGATTACATCAACTGGCCTCCCTCAATGAACTAGGTGGGTAATGGTGTCATAAAAAGAGATTAAGTTTGTGAAGTAGGAGTTTCCCCCATGAACTCATGCTGGCAGGGACCAATTACTGAGACCAACAGGCCTGTAATTACCTACAGGTATAGACAATGATCCTTCTTTCATTTATTGAAAATTGGGACAACATTTGCCAGCTTCCAGTTGAATGGAACCTCTTCAGATTCCTAAGACTGTTGAAAAACATTGAGGGAGGCCTCGTGATGACATCAGCCAGCCCTGGGATGAATCCCATCAGGTCTTATAGATTTATAGAGATACAGCTGAAGCAACAAATTCAACACAAGTTTAGGGCTAACTGGAAGTTTATCATTCTCACACTCATGGTCCTACAGCTCAGTGTTGAAGACCAAGGCAAAGAAAGCATTAAACACCTCTGCCTTGTCTATGCCCCTGTTTTTGGGGTGATCATCCGCATCAAATAATGGGCCACTGTTATTTCTGGCCTACAGAAGTTCCATTTTTAAGAATACATTCTTATTTTTATTAAAGTTCCTCCTTTTACTATTCAGACTTGTGTTTTTCAGTGAACAACAGAGCTCTAGCCCATAGATGTCAATTTTGAACACAGTCATCCTCTGGCAGTGTTGCTCTGCACTAAATGCCACAATCTGCTGAGTCAAAAGACCTGGTAGAGTCACTGGCCTAAATGATGACTCAGCATGAGAGCTGCACAGTCTTTACAGGGGCCTCCTGAGAATATCCTCATTTCATGTAGCTGTGCCATACATGACCAGAGGGTCATGTGATAGAGCACTAAATGACATCACTTTGCAATACGCAACATTCTGACCTCCAATACAAGTCATGACAATTTAGGCAGGTTGATGTGCTAAAAGAAGAAGCTGTGAAACCAATGGTGGATATAGATATAACCACAGCCACAGCCTAAGTAGCAATGCCCTGCCATGTGTTTCTCTCTGGCCATGTTGGCAGCTGTCAGCCTGTTTCGACTACCTGTATCTTCCTGTATAGGTCTGCAAGCTTCGAAGAAGCTGGTCATTTTCTTCCCTATTCTTTGCTATGTTTATTTTGTTTTGCCCTGGCTTTGGTCTTCAATTGAGGTTTAGTCATAAACTCTCTTATCTGGAAGCTAACCAGAGTTGCATGAGTCACCACAGTTATTTTAGTGATAACTTCTTTACTGCAAACCTTGAACTAGAAGCTGACCCCCTACCATGGGAAATAATGCAGAGTTCTAGTGGATCATGTTTATTCACACACATATATTAAACCTTTCCAAGCCTCGATTCAATGTCAATTTTCCTCTATGCATGACCAGTAGGTGTTCTCACTTTGACTTCAAGGGGTCAGCACTCACAAGTATATATCATCTATTCAGAGGGGTAGCAATGCAATCACTATTGGCAGAAGTCAAAGATCCTCACAAACTATCTAGAAAGTACTTAATAAAAAATTATCAAAAAGGTGCTGAGATTTTATGTTTTTTTGCACATTATCTATCACCAAATAGGCTTCAGTCATCAGAGCTGCAAAATCTTTTACTTGTAACCAGCATGTCAATTTGAAATACTGAATTAATTCATCTACTGTATTCTTCACAGCCGTTAGCATCCCTTCAGACTTGTATTTTATACCATGGCAAAGCCTGGAACAAAGTAACTGTACTGTTGAATGCCATACTGCTTGATATTTCTCCCTTCAAAAATGAAGTATCTATAAACTAAATCCTGGTGGGATTAGTGGATGTAGAGCAATGTTCTCCATAAATTGAAACATATAACAAGCTTTAATTTTCAATATTTACAGATAAATTAAGAAAGTACAATGCAAAAAAACCCTGTAATTTATTTAAACATTACATTTGATCATTACTAATGACAGAAAATATTTTATATGTTATAGCTATCAACTTATACTCTAAAATTCCGCAGTCTAATAAAGAATTCATAACTGTTTCCAGATAGAAAGATTAATCAATAAGGAAGTGTGAAGCTTTGTATAATATCACATAGACTTATGCAAAAGTCAGTTTCTATATTCTTTGAACATTAGGGCTAAATAGATCTGAGAAACTCAATGTTTGTATTCCACAGGGCTAATTACAATTACATTAGGCCATTTTCCCATTTAGAGAAATGTCTCAAGATTTTAAAAATATTTTGGACTTTTTAAGGCTTTAGGACAAAATAAAAGTCTTCAGATTATGAGGAGACATTCTGAAAAAAAAAAAAAAACAGAGAAATTAAAAACAAAAGACATAACCAAAACAACCCAACTCAAAGCCTTGAGTATTGCTCCCTAATAAAGCCAATTTCACTAACACCAGGCTAACATGGACTCCAGTAAAGATTATTTCCCTGCTCTCCAGAGAAAGAAATATTTCATCATAACCTCCTAGACAGTTACAATAAAATATTTATACATTTCTCTGACACAAAACAAAAAGTCTCAGATTACTGTGTTCTATGCTTTGCTTGGGTTCTGTTTTGTTTAAATGAGACTCTTGCTGTACTCTGAATTAGCTTCATAGAAAGTTTTATACAGGACAAAGATTTCTGCTGATCAGGACTCACAGTGACAGAGCAAATAGTGATTCAGGAAACCAGCTGCGGGAAATCATCGCTGTGAAGGATGTTTGTCTTGGTTTCTCTGTGTGTTCTGCCTCGGACTGCAGAACAGAGTTCAGGGGAAAAGTAGGTCAAGAGGTTTTTACACTGAGAAGTTTTAGAATTCCCAAATACAGAGGCAGGCAAAACAAAGGCACCTATTCCCAATTTATCTGAATTTAAATGTGTTCCTTGAAAATGGAACTTGGTGGAGAGGCATAAACTTCAAAATAGTTTGTGCAGAAATCATTACAATAAATAGATAAATCTATCCATAGACTAAAATCTTTCAATTCCAGTTAACATTGATTTCATTGAGCACAGGATAATGCAAAGGGATCTGAGGCTCCAGTAAGCTTCACTCACTGTAAGGAAAGGGAACTTAGTGGTAATATTTTGTGTACCCCTGGCCTTTACGGAGGCATGTGAAAAACTGATTTATGCAAAACTGATTTGCGCAATGACAGCAGAGAGGGCACTGGGCAGGAAGATAGTAAGGCAAGGGAGTAGTGAGAAAACAAGAGATCAGTAGACAACCTGGGTGTCGCTGTCAGAGATAAGAGAGCTTTTGCGGGCAGGAATTGGAAAGGAGAATTGGAGAGGCTTTAGGGTAGTAAAACAGGTGATATTCATGGAGAAATAGAGGTAAAGGAGCAGAAGGTACAGCACAGTCTGTGCTATTAGACCAAAACTCCATCCAGCCCAGTGTCCTCCTTTGAAAATTGGATTAAAATATGTATAAGATATTCCTCTAGATCAGAGAGGGGAACACACAATATTTCCTTAGACACTTGTACAGACACCAACACTTGCGGCTGAGGGAACTGAGGTACAGATTCCCTCACTTAAACTGCTCTGTTTCTGAGAACTGCTGTCTTTGGTAAAGTATCCTCATTTTAGGTTCTTGAATTACCTGATACATCTGCTTACAGCCACCATCTCCCAGTCTCCCCCTTCTGTGCTTACAGCTGTCCTTTTCCCTTATCAGTTCACTGAGGAAGTGGATTCGTGTGTAAAATAGGCCAAAGACTGCCAAAAAAAAACAAAACAAGAAAACAACCAACCAAAAGGAATTGCCTTTTTTTTTGGCAGCTATAAGAAAATATAATCCTTTGCTTTGCTTGACACAAACTACTAAAGAAGCATAAGCATAAAAAAACCAAAAGACCAAGAATCTCAGGATGCATTGTGTCATCTTGAAAAGCAGGGAGACTGCAATTGTACCTCTTTCTATTGTGACCAATTGTTGTGTTAGTCATGGCATGCAACCTCACAGTTCCCACGAGGTGCTGAGAGGTTATCAGGGCTGAGCTGAATATTCTCAAACCTCATTTCAGCCAGAAGCCAGAAATTTCTGCTAAAAAAATGTTGGGTTTCAAAGGCACAATTTTCATTGCTAGCAAATATCCTGTGAATACCTCTACATCAACCTTGTAATGAGTTGCTGTTGCAAACATCATCTGTTCTAGCACAAAAGTTTTCATATCTCTCTCTCTCTTCCTGGTATTCTACACAGCTTCTGAAAAAATGCATTTACAAGGAGTTTTTGTCAATAAAATAGTTATGGCTTTCTTCCTAATAGATAAGAATAATGTTTTTTTATAAAATAGCTCAGTAAGTGATATTATCTCAAGCTTTATTGGTAAGTTACTTTGAATGGGAAGTTTATGTCTTTTCAATATTCTTTGTAGTTCTTTAGCAGAAAAACACTTTGTCAGGAAAAAAATTCTATAAAATTACCCCTATTCTTATTCTGTTTTATTTTGTTCTCCAAAAAAGAAAAAAATTCTATAAAATTACCCCTATTCTTATTCTGTTTTATTTTGTTCTCCATCACTTCTGAGTTTCTGGTCTCTCTTGTGAAGGTCTTGTCTTTTGTAGTCCACTATTACTCCATTAACTTTTAAAAGGGTGCTTAGGAGCTTCAAAGAACTTGGGCTTCTCTTGTTCACCTGAAACCTGCATTTGCACTTGTCCTTGAATTGCCATGAGAGATTCCGATAAAGGAGTGACTCTACAAATGACCATCTGAAAAAGAGCATCTGTACAGTTCCAGCAACAGAAGTCCAATCACCTTGTCATTGTCTTTTGTCCTCTTGCTGCTTCTCCCCAAGTCAGCATGACCCCACAGAACTTCACCTGCTTTGTCCTTCCTCTCTTGCACAAGAGTACAGTGACCAAGTACAGAGTGGCACGAAAACAGTATTGTACTGGCAGCAAAAAGAAAAGGTTATGTCAAATCAGAATCTATAGCAGAACCATTAGAAATGTCACTTGCAGAGACTAAGATTAATTTCTTGCACCACAATCTCTTCTTCTCCAATAATAAAATAAGCAGTTTATGAGCAAAATTCCAAGTCTTGTCTTGCAGATTGTACTTCACATAAAAATACAATGATATAATAATGATAAACAGTTTCTATTCTGAAATCACGTCCAGGTTATCAACCCCGAAGGATCTCCTTCTAATAATAGTACCATTACAATTATCATTGCATACACAATATTCAGAATCAATGTAATTGTACTAAAAGCCTTTGGAAACACTCTGACAACCGAACATTCTATGCAGCTGAATACATTTACAGGAAAGCAATTTGTTATATGACAAAAATATATAGTTTCACAAAAGCCAGCTGCTACATTACAGAGCAAATAAGTATTGCTCATCATCTTTATATAAGTCCTTGGGATACTCTTTATGTTGCTGGCTGTAAAATTCACTTTGTATGAGATAAGCTGGGTAAAAACAAAATTAAAACCAGAGTTTGTAAAATTCCTAGAGGAATTTTATAAAAGGGATGAACTAGTATAACACCTTCAAGAAAACTCAAGGATCTTTAGTAGAGTTTTTGTTTTAGTCAACTTCTTATTGGCATTGCTAAATGAGAATAGTGGCAAATAATGGACATATTTCAGTCTTATTTCTACCTTTTCTGCATAATTTTGACCAGTACAAAGCATTTTGTTTCATAAGAATTTTTCAGTTCTCATTGATGAAAAGAACCATACAATATAATGACTCACTTGAAGAACACAATGGCAATTATTCCAACACAAAATGATGGCACTATTACATTCATCAGGCTTACAGACCTCAATGAAAATCAGGGGTTCAGACTCCTCCTTCATCTTTGGTTTAGTCTGTGCCTCTGGAAAAGACATTTGAGGCTGAATTCAACAAGGACTTGAAAGCATAGGATTTTGGCCACAAGCCAGATCCCTGGCCCAAATCAAGTCTTAAATTCACAGTAAGGTCTGCAGGCTCTAATTGCAGCTTTGCACACATGAGCGTCCCATTCCTAACACTCAATTCTATATACTACCCATAACGGTCAATGGGAAAACCCAATATGTAAATGGCTTTTACTTTGTTTCCTACACACCGTATACTCTCTAGACTGATTTTAAAAATATAGCATGCTGAGAAAGGAGAATTAATAAATACTGAGAAGACAATACACAGACTGAACTGCTGTCTCTTTCCAGAGCATGACTGCCTACATCCATCCTACTAAAAGGTCAGAATCTGCTTCTTAAAAGCTAATTTTTTGAAAGAAATTAAGATAGTTTTCTTTTTTCCCTCCTTTAAAGTGCAGGTTGTACTTAAAAATATGTGCACTTCTGCACTTCCTTGTTTTTGGTTTTGTTTTGTTTTGTTTTGTTTTGAATTGACTAGTGGCTGGTATACTCACACAAGAACTGGGAAAGCCCTAGCTCTAATCAATAACAACACAAGTTAGAAGAGTGGAATTATTCTCCTCTCCTCCTGCAACAGCACCACTGTCAGCTGTGCTACACTTTACCAAGAAGAAAGACCCAAGGAGAGCACAACTCTGGTTGGGATCCTCATCTAAGAGATGAGTTCTACATTTCTCATTGTGAACTTTCTGTATAAGATGAATAAGTGGATGTAGGTGAGACAACACAGTCCAGATTTACTCCTCTGGAATTGATTTCCTAACTTCTGATACACGATCAAGCTTTTTCTTTCACTCTCTCTTCCTGATCTCCAGAATCTGGTATTCCCTCCTGCAGAATGACACAACTCCACCAGAAACACAGGGGAGATCTTCTCTCCTTTCCCAAACTCCAGTGTCAGCCTCAGAGGAAAACACTCTGAAAAGGTAGGAGCTATGTACTTGGCCAGGGCCAAAGCTGAAAAGGAAAATGCCAGCTCTAGATCTTTCCCTGCGTGAACTGCTTCACACACTAAACCGAGTGGTGCCTCTATAGCAACTGGAAACCTTAAAAGAAAAAAAAATATCAGCCCAAAAATTTCCACTGTGGTGCTAGTTAGAGATCCACTCCTGCCACATATTAGACATGCTCCAAGCACACTCACCAGAGTTTCAGGAACGTGTTGGTCTACAGTGAAACAAGTCAGGTAACTTCTGGAGTTTCCTATCAAACAAGGAGTCATACTGGTACCTGGGAGCCAGCCAGAGTTTGCTTGCTTAATCACAATGTTGGAATTTGACATTCAATTCCTGTTCTAGATGCCTCAGGCATTTTTGAATGTAGTGGCTTTGACGCTGAAGATTCAGGTGATGTTTCTGGAGACTTCCTCAGTCAACATGCCTATAAATGAAACTAGCTATATGGGCTGAGGAATCAGAAACCTGGATGCTTCAGCAGCAGCAGACCTTGTAAACTCAAGTATAACAATTTTTCTGATTGGAAGGGTCTTAGCAGCTTAGAGCAACATTAACTACAGAGATTCAGAATTTCATATGAACAAAGGTGAGACAAAAGAAGACAGTTTAATCAAGTTTAATCAACAGGACTTAACAATAAGGAATATGGGAAATAGGGCACATGGCAAACGATTAACAAGGGACAAATTGGACGTTTATCATACAACCAGACATATTCTTGCAAGGTGTATGGCAAGAAAACTTCCAACAAAATGGAAAAAAAGCCTTTTAAGGGCCTCTATATAATAAATACATATATCGAAAAAGAAAACAGCAATCATTCTTTTCCAAGATAGGAAAGAAAAAAAATCCTGAAAACATTTGCATTGTTTTTCCTGTTGTTTCCATCTACACTAGAAGAGGTCATTAATTCACTATTATTACATTCTTCCAAGGATTGCAGCAACGTCTTAGGAAATTACAGGTCACATCTGGACTCACGTTAATTACAAAGATAGCCTATTAAAAAATTTATATGTCATCTGTTATTTCTCAGAGTTGCCTAACACCAGTTTTATTGACAATATTTGCGAGTGGCTTATCAGTCTAAATTTCTTTTTAATTTTCTTTTTTCTGGCTTTTTTTTTTTTCCCAATAAGACCTAAGGCATGAAGAACTTCAGTGCAAAGAAGAATAGCATTTAAAACAGTAAATATCCAGAAAGGAAATATAGATACTTTGAAAAGTTCTGATAAAAATGAGAACGTTTTAGTTCCTGCACCAATGCTTTCAGGTCTTTTACATATATTATGCATATTTTTAATATTAGTTTTCATTTCTAGCCATGGGTGATTGATACCCATCTATAAATGCAAATCCTATTTTAGGCTGGCAAGTTTGTATTGGGATCAAAAATATATATGTTTGATTACCTGGTCAATGAACAAGGGATGCACTAGAAGACTATGCCAAGAAGATAGATTGGCATAATTTTCCCTGCAGAAATATTTCTGATTTAATATCTGCATCTTCATATGAAAATCAACATTTTGACCTTCATCCACTTCAAGGTAGATAATCACCTATTAAAAATTTCCTGTTCTCTGTAGGTATCTGTAGTCATCCAAATGGTAAGGAAAAGCTGCTATGCTGTAATGGCTGTGATGCTGGCAGCACTTCTGGCTTTTTGCATGGCATTTAGTTAATACGGAGTCTGTCTTCCCATAGCAGGCAAGATGGACTTGTCCTGCAGCATTGTAGATCCATAATACGTGTTTTTTAATGATAAATCCGATTCTCAGTCCATATGTTTGCTCATGCATTGTTCACCTTTTTTTCTCTCCTTCTGATATGGAATTTTCTTTCTAAAACATTTTACAATCCCTTCCTTTTTTTCTAGCACTAAGGTTCTCTGGGGGTTTTTTCAATAAGATGTCATCTTTTCAACAGCAGTATTCCAACTCAGACTTTTTTTTTTTTTTTATATAAGCAAATAGATAATAGTTCTTGTTTAAGCCATGTCACTAGTCAAATTTCAAATAACTTAATCTTAAGATGAATAGTTCAGGAGAAGTGACTCAGGAATTCATAAGAAAAACAAAGCCTACATGTTGCTCTCATTGTAAATGCAGCTTTGTCTTAATGCTGAAAAAGAAAACAAAGGAAGGAAGATCACACACGAGACTGGAGCAGAGTTTTCTGAGGAAAAGAGTAAAATGCACTAAGATTTTATGATTATAAGATGGTATAAAATCTGGCAACTAGATGTAATAAAAGATGACAAGACAGCAGATCTAGATGAATAATATCCCATCATTATGAAGTAAGCTGCAGGGGAAGCAGGAAAGCCTTTGGCAAATCTTACAGATATCTCAGTGCAGACAGACAAAGCACAAGAGGAATAGTGGATGCCTAATATTGTTCAAAAGTTTAAGAAGGATCAAAAGTATAAGTGTGATTTACAACGGCCAACTGGTTGCTGAAAGCACTCATGTGGGATAAATACTACATAAATCAACAAATGTATTATTTGGCAAAGGGCGGTTTGTGATTCTGATTTAGAGAATATCTTGTACCAGCCTAACCCAAGTTAAAACAAAATAGCAAACTAGCAAATGGTGTGTCAAAGAAGACAGAGATTCACTTAAGTTCTTTGTCCAGAAATTATAAAACTTTTTTTACAAAGGGTTACTGTAGTGTGATAGGAAAAATAAATGTTGAAGGAAATTTTTTTTATTGAACAAAAGAAAGAAATGGGTTATACTGCAGTTTGAGAGGTGCTTATCCTGCTCAGCCTTACAGTTTTTCTGTTGATTTCAACCAAACATTATATATAGACATTTGAAATAACTTTTTTTCTAATGACAAAAAATCAAAGAAATGCACAAAAGCCAGTGCATTAGAAAATAAATTAAAATTTGACTAAAGATTAATAATTCAGGAGAAAGGAGACATTCTATACCATTCAGAGGAAAAAAGAAGAAAAAAGAAAGATGGAATCTAATAGGACTGCTGGTAACTTTGCAGTTTTAAGTATCCTGTAAAGCTGAACCCAATGGAAAACATTTTGAAAGAGATCTGAGGTAAAACAGATAAGGAATCCCAGATACAACTCACAAGTTTTCATTTCATTCATGTGGCAACATTAAGAGAAAAATCATCCTTTTCCTATTTTTCTGTACAACTAACAGTCTGATCTTGTCATACACATAAAATGACTCAAATGTTACTGAACTATAGGTGGCCAAAGAGAGGAGTGTAAGACATTCAGAGAAATATGCTCCTCTAATGCTATTCTCTTAAGAATCTGGGCAAAGCAGAAACCTAAATCAAATCTCAATGGTATCTGAAGAAACATAAATTCAAAAGCAATAGTACAGCCCTGTTAATAGTTTCCTCTTGCTAGAAAACCTAGATATTGGCTATTGGCATATACTCTTGCTCTGGTCATGAGGGATGACAGGGAAGTTTGCATTAAGCATCTCTGTCCACTCAGCAAAATGTATCTCATTTAAATTCTTTGAGCCATGAACAATCATTCCTTGTGTCTTAGCTGGATCCTGTATAATTTAAAATAATAAAAAGTGGGTAATTCATTAAATTTAATACCACAATTTAGGTCTCTAGATCTCATGTTTTTATTATCACTTTCCTTCCTGAAACACTCCAGTGTGTTAAACTGACTTTTCCCTAGCACTCACTACTAAAAGTGAATAATATCCTTTTTTTGTTTGTTTATTTGTTTTTTAATAGCACATATAGGTACAAATTATCAGGTCCACACATGATTCATACACTGTTGTCTATAACTTCTTAGCACAAAGAAATCTCCAAGATCTTCAAAACTTCCCTTGTACTATGACCTTTCAGGCCAGTGGCATCCAGTGATCTTTCCTCCTCAGGGCACTCCTTTTTTTCCTGGCTTCTGCAGTCTTTACAACTCTACTTCATTTTCTTGCACCTTTCTTGTACCAAAACTAAACCAAGCCTCTATTTCTGTCACATGTCAGGGCATCACACTGGGTAAAAACAAATGACGTTTTTCTCACCTCTAAACAGGTGACCTGTAAACGTGTCTCTTAATCACCTCAATCACCTAAGCTTTATTTTCAACATCTTTCAAAATGTTTGATTTATGTCAAAAGCAGTTCGAAATCCAACAGATATATTGACTCTCCTACATTTTTCCTCTGAAAAATGTAAGATTTTCCTCATTTTCCACTCTTAACTGTTGATGCTTCCATTAAATAGTATGATGTTTCATATATTGATACAATCACCTTGAGAGATCTGTTGTGCTGCAGACACAAGCTCTGCATTTGTAATATGAGAAGACATTTTGAGTGTATGTGCAGAACTATGACTTGAGAAATCACAAGTTGGAAATACTGCCTTACATTTCACTCTCTCCTGCTTCTACCACTGCAGGAGTCTGGAGCAATCATCACAATGTGGTTCTGAATGGTGATCAGCTCCCACTGAAAGAAAATTATTTTTGTAGTGATAACATCGTAATTTAAGTATTCAGTAGCCAGGGACTAAATGTGGCATGGGTTTTACCTAGTAAATTTAAAATCATATAAATGACCTGCTTGTTTTAAGCAGAAGGAAACCTGAATGCTTAGACATTCACTCAGATCTGTAAGGAGAACTTTCTTGTGCTAAATCTGTCATTTTGCTATTGTGAGGCCTTTGTAGCAGTAGAGAGAGTTTCACATGACGTGCCTGAATAGGAGATGACTATTTACACAAAACCACCCCCTTAACAGTAAAACTTCCTAACTCAAAAGGTAAGGCTTAAACTCACTGTATTATGCTCTGTAAAGCTGAGAGTCACAAATGACATCAAACTTTGTTCTGCTGTACTCTAATGAATATTAGCAGAAATATAGCAATTGCAAAAGCTATCTGGATAGGTCAGATATAATCTCACTTTATTCATTGTATTTCTGATGTGACTGACAGTTTATGTCATCAGGGGACATCGTTCTTGCTACTGCAGTTAGACTGGACTCTACAGCCCCAAAATTGCTCGTCTTGCTCACCACATTTAATGTCATAGCACTTGAAAGTGTTAAATATCTGTTCAAATATCTCTCTGCACATCCAGTTCTTCATCTAGACATTGCCAAGGCATTCAATATGCAAATGAGGGAAATTGTTTCACTGGTTGTTTGAATACTTTAAAAAACCCTTTTAACAATGGTAAATTAACAAGACGAATGGAATCTTAATAAAAATAAAGGAAATATACATATATGGTAATAAATACAATAAAATCTGCTAACCAGTTGTGGCCTAAATTCTGTGAACATCAGAAAAGAAATGTGTTCTTCAAAGAAAGAAAACAGGAAACATTTATTTTGATCCTGGGAAAGGAGATGCCCATGCCACTCACAAGAAAATAATCTGATGCCTTTCCAGGCTACAGCTGATCCAGCACAGGAAGTCAGGAAAACATTCCAGTCTATTGTTTCACACTCCTTTAAGCTTACCTTGAGACAAAGTAAAGTGCTGTGGTAAAGAAGATAAAGTACAAGTTGAGATCTGAGGGAGTCATGCTCTAATTCTGGTTTTGTTTCTGCATCATCTCATTGTCTTCAGTTCACATCTCTGTGCCTTCAGTAAAACAAAGACATTGAGAACCTTTGAAAACTCATGATTAAAAGTTGTTTTATAAACACCAAAATTGTTCTGTTAAATGAAACCTTTGCCTTACTTGTATCTTGCATCTTCCCTTGACTGACAGCTTCTTTGTTCTCAGCTGCCAGGAAATTTTGACCCTTCTCATTGTAGCACACCCATTCTCTTGAGGACACTCCTTGTGTCTGCCAGCCCCCTTTCCGTGCAGCTTGGCAGAGTGAAGATACTACTCAAATGCTCAATATTGCATGAAAACAAGTGCACAAGTCATGATGCAGTCAATTCCACATGGGGAAAAATGGCACGTTTTGGGAGGGGCCCTTCCAGCAATAACATTCAGACGTTGTTAGTAATACGCCCTGGGTTGAAAACACAAGGTTCCTTGAATTATTAAAGACACCAGACACTTCCAAACATCAAGAGCAGTGCAGAAAAGCAGTATGGACTGCAACTCACTGATACGTGTTTGGAAATAGCATCTTAATTCCACTGGAGTCTAGCTTTTTTCCTCATTTTCCTGATAATCATTCATGAGTAGCCTGACAAATGAGTGTGGAAGTTTAACATCTCACTTTCTGTTTCAGAATAGATTTGTACTGCACAGATGAGAAAAAGCAAGGTATAGGGCAGCTCTTTGATTCCTCTCTTTCATTCAAAGGCAAGTGGCAATGCATCTAAAAAGAGGGCAGAAATTGCAAATGTCATAAACTCTTACCACAAAGAGGACAAGTGAATGAAATCAGAAACCTGGCTTGACAGCTCCGAAGAAATAGAAAAGAAAAGAAAAGAAAAGAAAAAAAAGAAAAGAAAAGAAAAGAAAAGAAAAGAAAAGAAAAGAAAAGAAAAGAAAAGAAAAGAAAAGAAAAGAAAAGAAAAGAAAAGAAAAGAAAAGAAAAGAAAAGAAAAGAAAAGAACCACCAAAAACCAACCAAACAAAAACTTTTTTTTTTTTCCCAAAGGGCAATCATTCCAGAAAAGCCATGAATCCCAGGTTTTATTAAATTTTCTGGGCATAATGACTATGACATTGTCCAAACCCTTCTTCCTAGATTTCAAAAATAAACACTAATTGGAAATAAATCTCCAGTCTGTACAAAATACACAGTGTTTTAATTAACACTTTCAAGTTCAGATCACCCACAGTTTTCAAGGAAGAGTAATCCTCATTTTATTAGTGTTGGTGACTTTCTTTCAAAATTAATAGTGGACTTCAAATTATATCAGATATTCAAATGATTCAGATATCTAAATTTCACTGGCTTTTGCATGTTATTTTAGTAGCCTTTCTGGATCTGGTAGTTCACTTCTGAAATGTTTATTCATGAAGGTAACCTATCACCCCCACACCCAAGGCATTCATTTAATGAAACTGAATATCTGATTAAGACCATTTATACTGGCCAACTATGCACAATTAATTCTAAACAAAGCTTGTTACCTAGCTGATAAGGCCTGACTTCCTTTTGAATTGCCTTTAACTCCAGTTGCATTCAGCCAGTGCCTTACTCAAAAGCTCACAAATTTAGATAAAACATGCCGGCAGTCCATTGGCTGAACCTGATACCTTCCTGTTTCCTGTTTCAGTCTCATATACATCTCTTTTTCTAAAACAGAACCCTGCCAGATCCCTTCAACCATATGTTCCTTGAGCATTTCTTTACTTTAGGAAGTAACATGCCTGCCCTGGGGCGGGAAAAATCACTTTATTTCTGTAACTTGGTTCCAGTAAAGTAGCAGAGTTATTTTGCTTTAAGGAAAGGGCAACCAACCCTAAAAGAATGCTTCTTTTACCTTTAAGAAATATTATATAAGTGATTTGTACTGAATAATTTATGAACTTATAGAGAAAAGTTATTCAAAATAGCTCAAACTGCACATTTATCATAACCTTTTCCTTCAGTTTTCCACTAATTAATGCTTCTGAAAATTCCTAATTTTAAATTGCAGGAAACATGGATGTTTGGAAAAGTATCTCATTTTATGTTTGCAATGAAATATACATGAACCATTTTATGAATTTTAATGAATCTTTATTAACTTTGGTCAGTTAACATTACTCATTAACAATTCATAAACACTTCGACCTACCCCTATTATGCAGTATTATGAACTCTTATGAGAGCATTTGATAAAAAACAGTCATGATAACAGTTTTGTAATAGGGAACAACAACAAAAAAAAAATCCATAGACTGTCTGCTAGTTCAAAGGCTTTTGTATATGCCAACACCACACTCTTTTCAAATTAAACTTTCAACAGGTTCATAGATATTGTTTAAGTGGCTCTTCAGGGATCTAGTCATGCCTAACTTCGGACTCTAGGTAGAGCTACTGTCTCTATCTGGAAACTATCCCGTCCAGAAGTTAATGAGTTCACCTAAAGCCACCCCACTGTAAAATGAAATATGAGATTATGGTTCAGTTATGTTCATTCACGCATATTGGAAAAAGCGATTTTCTGCATATCACTTAATGGCCTTGGATTGTTCTTGGTAAGAGTGAGTTGGGATTTGCCTTGTAAAAGTACTTCTTGTTAAAGGAGAAAAGAAAAAAAAGGGATTTTTTTTCTTTTTTTTAACAACAGATTGCCTAGATTTTGCAGACACAGCCCACTCTTTGTGTGGCTTTCTGGCAAACTGGCTGTATTCAGGTCCCTCTTATGATTTTGTTATAATTATTTCCTCAGCACCGGTAGGAGTCAAACATGACTAGTTTGGCTCTACAGAAGAAGGGTGAGGTTCTTTGTCACCCATAAAGCAGGTACACTTGCTGTTGATATGAACCAAATTTTCTTACAATGAGGTGTTAAACACTTGAGCTGCTAGACTGCCATTACCCAGAGAGGAAAGGGCTGGCCTGATGCAGGCATGTATGCTCAAAAGTTACCCTGTGCAGCAACAAACACACCTCTGCAGATGGGAGCTGTGTCTCAGCCTCCAAGTGCTCTCATTATGTTCTAGACACCTTTCCTCTTCTCTCAGCATTTGGGATTTTTTGAACACTATTATTAACTGGGTAATCAATATCAGATGGTTTAGGGATGTGAATTGCACTGCACCCCTGAGTAAGGTATTTCAACACAAAATACACACCTTACTGGTTTTCTACCTGGATGTTACTCACCCAGTTCAGTGGATGGACCGGCAGCAGATGGGTTTGTAGCCAAATACTCAGTTGTCTGAGCTCTATCTCTGACTCTTTTCTCAGCCAGAGAGTCATGTACCAAACAGGAACAGCTGAGCTATGAACTGCCTGTGAAATCTGTCACAGCAAGGAATTTCACCAAACACTTTTTATTGTCAGAGGCAAGAGAAATTGAGAGAATGTGGCATTGTGCTGATAAGAGCATATGAAATATACAAGAAAATGCAATTTGTTGAGGATGCAGGTAGATGAAAAACATCCCCATTGACAGAATGAGTTCTATGGGCACTTTTTACTTTTTGTCAGGCCTCTCAATCTGATTGACCAATAATGTGCATGTTTTAAACCACTCCAATCCATTCTATACTCAACATTTTAAAATCAATTCTTTGGTGTTTTCCTTAGACAATATACCAATATACAATTCACTCTCCCGTGCCCAATCCATCCACAAAAGGCATTTTGTCAAACTGTACAATCCTCTCCCCTGAATGAAGTACATTCCATCAAACCAAGCCATCCACTCTTACAACAGAATGAATTTTGTATAATGTGATAAGCAGTGTATGAAGTGAGTAATTTATTCTAACCTGTATGTTTAACAAAAGGGAACATTCCTTGTTAGGAAAGACATATCTTATATTCTCTATGAATTTTAAAATATTGCACCAATGTAAATCAATGAATGAATTCTACACAGCTTGTGAAAAGAGCGACTCTTGTATACAAGGTATTTCTAAAACGTTCTCTCTTTAGAAAATTCAGGAACATGAATAGTAGATATTAACTAGCTTCATGCTTTGTAAACTTGAGTGAAACTACTGAAAAGCTGAACTGGTTTATACTCTTAAAAGGTTTATAGTCACAGAGACAACTATGTAGAGGCAGCTACAGCAACAACTCTGGTACCATACTGAGAATTCCATAGAATATGCTTCCCACATTCACACTGGTTATTATTGTATAATGAAAATCTCTTTATTCTCTCTTAAAATCACAGAAACCAAACTCACTTCTTTTCAAAAGAAAGAAAATGAAATATGACCTTAAATACAAAAAATTAACATTCCTGACATCTGGTCCAGTAGTCTGATTTTGCTGTATGCCAGGGATGTTTCATGAATTGCAATAAACACTGAAATTGTAACTGACATGTCATTTGTACGCTTCTTTCTTCTGCAATGTGAATAATTCTTACCAGAGCTTTTCTGTGTGAAAAGTCCAAACAAGAAATATATGTACATGTACTGCTCAGGTTAAAGGTTTTAGCATTACTTACTTCTTGGCGTACACCACATTTTACATTACCATAGCTGCTTCAAGGATTATAATTTGGGCTGAACTTTGATTTTATTAAAAAATGTTTTTCTGAAACATTATACTTGGGCTTATACTTGTCCAAAAACACAAAACGAACTGTATTCCCTTATAGAACTGAAAAGATTAAGGGCTTATAACCTTTACTGTAACAGAGGTTCATATATGGGCTTTGGAGGTGACTCACTAAAAGCACTGATTGGTGATAAAAACTTAACACCTCAGAAAGGAGAAGAAGACAAGTGCAATGCTGAGAGGGAGGCAACAGAAGATCAAGTCCAGTTGAGCACTGAAAAATGACCTTGAGAAAAACTGAAGAAATTTCAGAATCTGAAAAGGAGTTGAGAAGTATGAAAAAATAAACTTTCCTCTGAGAAATGTGTAAAAAACATTCCTGATAACAAGAATAACTGTTTTTCTCCTGTTATTCAAATATATGGACCTGAATTTTGGCTAAAATCCTCAAGATAAAAAGGTGTTTGACTTTTATAATTCCATTTTTCTTGATAACAAACCAAGAAATATTCTCCCCCTACCACCTGCAAATCCAACTGTTTTAATTACTCTGACAGTAACTACATATCTGGAAAAACCCAGCATGCTTTCCCCAGTTAAAGCCAAAAGATTTTTCTAAAATATGACATCCAATATCTTTTCACAGCAAACAGCAAATCAGACCACATATGCATATATGTATAAATTTGAAGGGAAAAGTACCTGATATTATAACTTTGTTCAACATCTTAAAACAAACGTAATGATATCTTGCCTACATTTTAAGATGAGAGAAAAGCAATCAAAGAGCAGGTAGGTGTGTGAGGCACAATGGAAGCTACAGAACAGTTCTTGTGAGCAGCTGCAGGCAGTGTGAGGCTGACGCTGGCATTTGGAAGCACGGGAGATGAAGTGCAATGCTGTGATTGCAGTCACTTGCTTTGGAAGCCCCATTTATCTGCAGGACCCAGGCCTGGCTGAGCTCCACACGTCCCATGGAGCGCCATTCACATCTCTGCAGGATCAGCACTTTCATGTGCATGTTTCGCACAGAACTGCTGAAATACAATGATCAGCTCACCTACCTGATACTTAAGTCAAAAGACGGTCAGAAAGGTTAATTCAGGAAGTACTTTGAAAAACCTGGATGAAAGATATGTTCTCTGATGAGCACAGTGAAATACCTTTTCCTCTGCTCTTTGATAGAAAACTGTATTGAAAAGCTCTTCACTCCACAAATGAGTTTGAATTGTGGCAAATGCATGAAAATTAGTGCTTCATCAATTGTATTGGCCATATTTCCAGCTTGCAGCATTTTGGATGCCTAAGTCCTATCAACATAAACACAAAAAGGAAACTTAAGATGACAAAAAAATGGGAGTTCTCTGATCATTCTCACAGAATTTTCCAAATAAATATTTAAAGACCTAGAAATATAAGGATATTCTCACTCTAGTCAAAGAGATGCTGTCCTTCAAGATGGTTTTTAAAAAAATAATAATTCTCAATTATCATATTAAAGCGTCATGCTGAGAAATTGAAGGCTCATGATTTAGGCTGTATGCACCCTGTAGAGTGGATTAGGACTATTCAATATAACCAGGTTTCACAGAAATTTGCAATGCAGCCTTTGCTGGTACGTTTTTATGATTCATATCTTTCTTAATCTCAACTGCAGCACAACCTCTTCTCCAGTTCATAAATATATAATCATTTGCATATGTCCCCGCTTACTCAAACTACTGTACAAATGTATTGGATCTATACTGTCATTACTAATTTGTAATGTAATTTTTGAAATGAACTTTAGCTGGAAGCCAGGCAGTGAACTCATGAGCCTAGTAAGTCTTTAGTGAGCTATTGTTTAAGACATTCTGAGTCAAAGATTTCTGATTTTGTTCAAGCAAAAGAAGATTTGAACCGAAAGATTCCCAAACAAGGACTGCATCTCAGATCTGACAGTGTCTTACGGGAGTGGAAGTAACCCACGCTCTGATATGCTTTTGACTCTGGTCAAAGGCAGAACTCCCACTGGCTTCAGGCTGTAAAATCCTGCTCTTTGCTGTCAGCAGTATAGTTTGTTAAAGTAGGCACCTCACCCGTACCAAAACAAGATGTATCCATGTGTAAAAGCAGTCTGATGTTGTCCAAAGAAAACATTGGCCTGCTGGTGTTTGGACTTTTTATTTGTTAAACTCAGGCCAGATATTGTTACTGCTGTGAAAGAAAGCTTGGTACACTTTCACTAAATTTAATCAGTAAAGTTATAAAATGAAAATGTCTTCAACTCTGTGGAATATTCTAGCATGGGAACCTTGCATGAAAATTTATCAGCAGAGTATCTGAGCTATTCAGTGACACTAATTTTCAGTAGATTACTTTGGACTTCAGCAGTTGACTGAAGCACAAACTGAGTCTCATGAATCCAATATTCATATTGGATATTTTGAGTCTTTTTGCCACGTAGTTGGAATTCTTGTCCAATAGAACACTTCTTCTGCTTCAGTTGCAATTTTAGTCAATTATCTCAAAAATTCCAACCAGCACAAAATGTTTACATGGAAGCATTAAATGGAAGTTAGAATATCAGATCTGGAAGTGTTTTGACACTCAGTTTAATTGCTTCATTTGTTCATTTGAGTTTAGGAAATTTGTGAGCTTGTTATGTTATTGTCATTCACCAAATTAAAAAAAAAAAATATCCATTTCTTTCACTCAAAAATATCTCACTTTGCAAAAAATTAGTTCAGAAATACCAGAGAACACCTATTTTATCCTGAAGGGGCATGAAAGTATCGCTTTTGAGGACTGTCCTGCAGGAATGTGGTAAGGTTGTATTTGGTTGTTCTCTGCTTAGGGAGTCACAGGATAGTGGTCAAATTATTTTGCTGGATATAGTTTGAGGTAAAATGCTTCGAAGCCCCGCAGTGTCAAAAGTATTTAAGTATTAATATGTGATTTGAAACTAAATTATGCCCTTTTTCTAAGTCTGATCAGTCATATTTTCACACTTATTTTCTTTCAAGAAACATTCATCCAGTGAGAATTTGCATCAGCGGAGGAGTCTGCAGGTGATCAACTCACAAAGACTTACAATAATAATGGTATGAGAAGTGAATTTAACTCATATACCTGTACTAAATTAAAAAAATAATAGATTTTAACTTAGATCTTCAGCTTCCTGTTGGGTGTTCTAACCACTGGACTATGCAAAAAAAATTCCATTAAAACAAAGTTATACAAGATAATTCAGCTCGTATTTGCAAGTACATCCAAATTGTCTGCCACTACATAAAACTGGCACATAAAAAATTCAACAAGATACTTTGCAGATATTTACATATGCCAATACTTGATAACAAAATTCTCAAATAAAGCTGTACATAACAGTTTTTGTAATTTCTAAGGCCTTTAGGTGAGTAATTTTTCTCTTTTCATTTCTGGTCATATTTATAATTAGAACTGGCAAAAAAATGCAAAGGATGTATATAAAATATTTATTACAAATATTAAATAGTGGTCACTTTCCTTTTTAAGACAATGTCTGTAAACATGAGAACACTGTACCGAATGTTTTCATGATATAACCATTGTTCAGTTTCTGTGTGAACACAACTCTTTTCTCCCATCTCAAACTTTACTAACCAAATAGTGCTTAGTTGGGATATTGCTGTTATACAGTACAGAAGAGAGTATCAGGTAATGGTTAGACACAACAGAGGGCATGACTCTTTTCCACAGGTAGCCTGTGGCACAATAAAGTAGGTGGTTGCTTTGCACAGCAAGATCATCAGGAGCAGCAGCAGCAACGACTGGGTACCCTATCAGCACTATAAAGCACACCAAGCACAGGAAGATCCCTCCATCCTCCCAAAATATCTGATCTGTGTAGAACCACATTAGTGACACCTGATGAGTAAGCAGGTACAATGACTACATGCAGCCTTTCAGGCTGACTAGTGTGCTGTCTAAACTTATAGCAGAGAGAAGTTGAGATGTTCTTATAAAAGAGCTTCCTGACAGAAAGTCTTATTTTTAACCACAAAGAGTTACCCCTCCAGAACTTTACACTAAAATTCAATAGTTTCATGTAGAGGTGGCTCTTTTTTTCCTCATCATAAACATGAAGAAGAGCATAATTCAAAATCATAAGTATTACTGAGTCAAGGTGAGCCAGTATAAATGTTCAAATTTTCCTTCTTAAAAAGAAGAAGAAAAAGAATATCAAATGTTAATAACACTCATGAACTACCTGAAGAGATACAGAAAGTAAAAGTTAGCTGTAAAATGGCTACTTCAGGGCTGTAGCACTTATATTGTGCAAAATATCAAGGACAATTACCAAGTCTTCCTGGAAAAAAGTAGTGGAAATAACTCTTTGAGATTGAAGGGTAAGTACATAACAGGCAGTTACAGGAAGATGGTGAAGCTGAAATAGTTTTGTGATACAAGATTCTACCCAATTTTATTTCTGAATTTATCCACAGAAACTTGTGTGTAAGGAATTTTCCCTTTAGTAGGCTTTTATTACCTTTAATAAAAAGAAATTCTAAAAATGTCTTAATTCAATCATTTTAGAATGTCAAAATCTGGAATTTAGAGCACTGTATCAAACCTCACAAAAGTATTTCAGCTTAATTTCTAATAAGGTTGTGGATGATAAAATTTACACAAAAATTTAGACTTTTAAACTTGTTCACCCACCTCATTTATACATACAATGAATTTTTCAATTATGAAAACTATGGCATTATATTTTACTATGTGTACTGGAAAAGTACTTGTATTCCTGTTAAAGTAAATCTACAATTCACATTCAACACCCACAAAAAATGATCCTCCCCTACCAGAATTTAGTTTACAGAAACATGTCAGATGGAGGAAACCTCTTATTCCTGTTTAAGAGAGCCTTAACACAGAAGAAAACTTACATTAATTATACATCAATTACTGCCTATATTTGTAGATTTTATGTATGTCAAAATGGTCCTTTAACTCTGAAAAAAATATTGTAGCACTATTTTGTAATGCATACACTTTTCTTGTAAATTTGTCTGTGCTGAGTCTGGAAGATGAGTCTGGGTCAAATCACACCACCATTATTGTCATGTTTTCCAAGCTAGCAAAAGTGTGAAATAAAAAAGGCTAACACCATGTTGCTCAAAACACACTAAAAAGTTATTGTGATAAAATCAACATTTCTGTAACCTGGTACCATCAGGTTCAAGTTAGCCAATTTTAAGTCCGTTGACTTGAAGTAGGATATGCCAGAACCAAATGTGAACCTTCATTTCCTTCTCTCTTCAATATCTGCTTGTTGGTTTTGCCTTTCCATGTACAGTAGCATCTAGTGAATCATTTATGCTTGATACCACAAAGATAGTAACAATCATTGCAAATAACAATCCCTCCCTATTTTTTCCAGCCTATGTGAGACAAGAGTTTGTTTAAGCTATATAGGTTTGTTCAGTTATTGTTTCTATGTGTGTAGAAGAGAAAATTGCTGTGTGTGAAAAGTGATTACTAAGGAAATTACTGGAAGACATGCTACATAGTTAGCTCTCAAATATTTAAGCCAGCAGTTAATAATTTACATTGTGTGGGTCAGGAAGGTTCACTGACTAATGCAGATTCTGGTGAAAGGATAAGTCTGAAGTTCCTCATACCAATCTCATCACAACCTTCCCTGAAGAGTTCATCAGAAAAACAAAACAAAACAAAAAAACCCAAAACTATTTTTGAATTATATTTATTAACACCTCTTCTCAGAAACTCCTTACTAGTTAATGCAAAATATTTTTTCAGAATACTCTGAAATATTGAGCAAAACTTTTTCCAAGAGATGACTGCCTTTTGAGGAATTGGTAAGAACTGCCTTTAGGAACTGGTGTCTAGCACAGATCACCTCTTAAATAAATCAAAAATCAAGTTAGGATTTCATATTGTTGCTCTTAGAAAATTTGTTCCCTTCTTTTTCTGTCATATTTATAAAAAATGAATCTGTACATTTCTCATCCCAACATGCTTCCACAATGCAGATACTGTGATATCTTTACACAACAGAAAGGGAGTGAATAATTGCAACCTATCAGACAGAATATAAGCATTCAAGTATCAGCTGTCAGAAAGTGGAACTAAAGATTCCTGTGATTAAGAGTAAATTGGATTAGACACGTTTTAAAAAGGGGCACTTTTTTTTCTTTTCCAGATGGAACTTTATATTTTATATATAAATACACATGTACATACCAAGGAAAGAAAAACTAAAATAAATGATAGAAGAAAAAACTGTGGGAAGATATGAGAGGAGAGTCCAGACACAGATGGTTCCAGTCTGTATTTATTCTCAAGGAAATATCACAAGGCAGCCCATATGATGCTGAGGAAATAAATAGTGTATTTGGACAGTAGCCTATAGTGTGTTTAAAAAGATCATCCATCCTGTCAGAAACAGAAATATTACATGTAGGAGATATGAAGGCTACAATTCATGTGCAACCTCTGCCACCTCAGTAGCTCTCCTCCCTTCCTTTTGCTGAAATGCCAGGCATAGATAATGGCAGCTGTGTTGGCAGTGGGCAGATAGATGCAACCAGGACTACTAACGCTAAAGAGGATAAAATTCCCCTTTGTGAAGTTCCAGCTATCTAATCTTTTTTCTAGCCCTTCCATTGGCATCTCTTTGTTTGTATACCAGGTTCAATCATTCAGTCTCCATTGCCAGAGAGATGACACCCCAGCTATGTGTGTACCTTGTTATCTGAACCACCCCAGCTCTAAGGAGCTGTAACCAGGGAACCTTTGCCACCGAGCCCACATGGCAGGGAGGACACATCCTGTTCTGGTTTGCTACCACTTTTTGTTTTCTGTCCTGCAAACAGTTCCCCTCTGCACCAAAGCCGCACATCACTGCTTAATACTTTTAATTTCTTTATTTTTCCTTGTCTCGAAAATGAGACTTCCTCCTCTGAGTAGTTCTTCGTACTGTTATTTCAGTGGCCAAACAACTACAAAAATCTTGAAAAATATTAGACCTCTTTAATCTCTAGAAGCTATCTTTTTCTTCAGTTAAAGCAAATTAATATCTTCCTGATTTTTTAAATGAAATATTATCACTTTCTACTTTTCTTCCTTTTTTTAAAAATAGAAATAATTATTTTGAATTAAGACTAAAAAACTGTTTCTGTGCACAAATCCATTATTAATAGTGCATGTGATTGTTATCATAACAGATTTATCCCATTATGTTTATTTATTTATATGTACATTTCTAGGGATGAGAAGAATGTCATCATATACACTGCAAGTAGACAGCATGTCTTCTGAAGAAAATTAAACTACTCACAGACTAACCTACTGAATTTATTTCTACATTAAATACTCTAGAAGCACACAGAAATTTTCCTGAAAAAAAATCCAACACTAAAAAACAAAAAATTGAACCAAAAAAAAAAAACCCTACCACAAGAAGTGAGCAATGTTATTGTAGTCTCAATCAGTAATCCAAAGTACAGCAGAACATAGTTTCAATAAGAAAGTGAAAGGTACAGTTAAAATCATTACTTCCTTTGTCTTCCTCTTTGTAAAATCAAGAGAGAAGTGATTTTTTTTTATGTTTCATTGCATACAATAGCTAAAGAACTTTATCACATTTACAAAGTACATTATACTAGAAATGTTCCAAAGAAAATGTCAGGTTTTCTGATCACTTATATGAAAATAAGGGTACATTATTGAACATGCCACTGTTACCTTGTATATATTAATAATGGTTTCCTCAACTATGCAGCTTGTTTAACCTCCTTAGCACTCTGTCAAAAAAGTTAGCAAAATGAAGCAATCTATTTTTGCCACAAAAATGAAAAAAAACCTCAAAAAATTTCTTGGGAAATTACAGACAAAAATCTTTAAGTAGCTTTGTGTTGAAAACCCACATTTATCCTGCGACATTAAAAACACAGTCAAAGGTCATCTTGGAGTATTCGTCTAAGAAAGCTCTTTGGATCTGGTCCAAAACATTTTTGCAAGTGACAGTGTACTCAGGAATTTGAGTTTTATGGATCTTAGAATGAAGAATAAGCTTAAATTGGTAAGTATCATACACTACCCTTCCAAAATAGTAGGCAGATCATGTTTAGAGGTTGATGGTTCTATTAACAGCATGTCAATGAAAAGCATGGCTTTTAACTTAGGAGCAGAGGGCTTTGTATTAGCAACTATAAATCTTAAGTTCAATTTCCGTGCTGTCATAATATCACTCAAATTTTATATATATGTACTTTTTATACACATCATCTACCTTCCTAAGTGTGTAATGGATGTCTAGTTCATGATAAAGACTATCTTCTTCAAAGTAACAACAGCAAATTAGTTGCATAATTTCAAAAGTCTCCTATCATTCTAGCTGAAGAAATGATAGTTACCTGACCTCATAATGGCCATGTTGAAAAATTTCAACTCTATATTGAAACGTCAGACTTTTCACTCAGTTCAGTATTTATGTGTTTAAGGACCAGCATATACTCAAGCTCTCAGTATCAGGAAGCGCCAAACACCACACTGCACTATGAGATCACTTGCAGCAGACCCATTACTCCTCCCTGTCTGCAAGAATTGTTTCTGATGCTTACAGCCATATCACTCTCTCTGTCCTTGTTTATTTTGTTAATCAAGTTTATTTGGCTTAGGAAGTTGTAAAAGCTATTCTCAAATAACTGAAGCTTGTTGATCTCTTTCCAGACATGAAACCATATATTTTATGTTTTCTTCTTTTGATTGTGAGAATAAATTTAATATTTTATATCAATATTTTAAGACTATTTGCAAACTAGATGACTAGATGCCTTATCCAAAATCTGTTTAGTCTTTCTAAGATGTCTACCCATTTTTTTTTTAATAGCAACAAGCTCATTGTGTTCAAAGCTGCAATAATGAAAGACATAATAGCTTGGTTTATTCAGCTTTATAATCCTCTAAGGCAGTGCTGACTGAAGGTTGAATAAACATTGGATTTATAATATTGGTAAACTCTTAGGAGCTAAAAAAATGAGGATAAAGTCTTCCCAAAACTAATAAGATATTAATATTCAATAAAATTAAGCAAACATATTTTAAGCCTTCAAGATCAAATTAGACTGCTGACATGTTATTAACCTATTAAATACAGCAAAATACAGAAGTTACCAAATGGGCAGTTCTGTTTCCTAGAGAGTCACTGATTACTTAGTTCAAGATAGTCTTGATAGTCTCACTTATCAAGACAGGACCATACTTTGAGGTGGTGGTGTATCTCTCCAAGATGTAAACATCCTGAGCTCTTTGAAAATTGCTTATCCATAATGATTATGCAGCATCGAGGGTATTGCAGTATAAATTATTGGGTTCAATCGTCTGAACTAAAGCACATATAGCTGTGTGACACCAGCTGAGCCTAACCACCTTCAGTCACCACTTTTAACATTAGCAGTTAAGCCATCTTAAAGAAGCTTAGACATTCAGAAAATAAACTCTGTCTGAACCCTCTGTTGCTCCCAGGAAAATGCCATTTGAATTTTAATGCTCTCATTCACAGACTGTCTAGATCCACCCAGTTTTATTTCACAGTTCTGTGGTCTGTATCAGACCTTTCTAACAACCAGTATTTACTGTAAAACTGGAGTTTCAAGGCACCATACATGTTTATCTTAACCAAATTACTGATAACTGAAAGGAAGTAATCAGATTTCCGTAATCTCAAAAACCTAGCAAAAACTTTCTGCCATGCCTTTTGCACTTCTGTTATTATTGAGACACTTATATTGTTTTTGGTTTTGAGAGGTGTGGGCCAAATCAGCACATGGCACCTTTATCAAAGCAGGCTCAGTCTCTTTGCATTTCTCCATGCTCGAATACATCAAGTGATCCTGTGTTTATTCTTGCTTCACAACAAGACTGAATTGGAGCTCTGCTTAAAACCGCTCCTGGCCTAGAATTTAGCATCTTGGATGTAAAAATTGAAATTTTCCTTGCAGCTCTTTCAATAAAAAATCACCAACATGTAATCTTTCTTCTTTGGCCTTATTAAGTTAGCCTGAACCTTAGAAAATAATTCCATTATCATTAGTACCACATTTGTGCACCACCTTGCAACCCAGAAGTACAAATCTGGCACATTTGTTTTGCAGTATTTATAGATAATGATGCAGAGTTTATAACAACTTGATCCTTTTGTCATGGTTTTCGTATTTCAGGCTGCCATGACAAAGTTAACTCCAAAACATTTTAAAAGTGTGCATAGAAACTTATCTTGACACATTGAATGACAACAGATTTTAAAATCTAGATATTTTAAAAATTAATGAACTAGGGCAGAAATATGTTTACAGCTCAAGACTACCTGTGTCTAGTATCTTCAAGGTACCAAATTTAGAATCTGCCTGAGAGTTTAACTTGAATATATTAAATTCTAGAGTGTCAAGTCAACCCCTGCTCAATATAACAAAGAGCAAAGAAGAAAATGGACCCTGCAAGCAGCCATAGAATGGAGCAGTATGACTTGTCATGGTCCCAGCCTGCAATATGGGGTAGGGACTATCCAGGAAAACAGGTCCTCTTCACATCTTCTAATTCCTGAGAGCACTAGCAAAATTTTAATGAGACCTGGGTGTCTAATCTTTCTAGGACACCTTGAAAGATTCAGCTTTCATCTTTAATGTTTTTCTCTCATTTCTTGTAACAAAATTCACCTTCCAAAGATCACAAACTCTCATAAAGACTAAGACTTTAGACTCACTGTCCTGTTTCAAATCTGTCTGAAAGGTGCAGGCAGGTTGTTTTGCAACACTGGGCTTTATGATGCTTCAGCTGTAGTTGGCCTCTGCCACTCAGTGCTGGAATAGGCACCATCTTTTCCAGAGCTGATACAAATAATGCATCCTGTACTCTAGTGATTTTGACAATACCAAAATACTGTGATAAAGCCTGAAGCCTAGTCTGCACTTGCCAAATGTCACAGCACTTTAAAGATCCAGGCATAACCAGGGACTTTCACATATCTTTTAAGGCACAAATATGACCCAGCAATCCTTATTACACCATTTACTAAAATGACTGCTTCACTTTCATTTTTATACTGTTTTTATTTTGTGCACCTTCTTTTTCTAATAGCAAATAATGACATTGGAGCATTCTTGGTGAAGTTCTGCTCTTGTCCCCATTCCTTGACATCAGTGGTCAGCCCAGTCAGAAGTCAAAACCTTTTTGAGAGAGTGTAATTATTAAAATACAGCATAAGATAATACTGTTTCCCCATGATTTCCCTTTTTTCTTGTTCAGGAACAAATATTCTAAAAAAATTCAATTTACATTCTGGAGCCAACAGGCACCTTTCCATTATCTTTAGAAAGCTACATATGAGGTTTAGAAAATCCAAGAGGGATCAGATTGTACTGATCAGCTTTCTTTTTGTCTGTAATAGGTTAATCATAGAGCAGTAATTCTAGATTCTGGATATGAAATATATGAATATTAACAGTCCATGTGAACATCTTTTCTCTCTCTCTCTGATGTTTTTGTTCCTACTGCTGGTGAGTGCTATGAATCAAAAAATATACAATCTTTTAAGGTCTTGGTATATGTACAAAGGGGATTTTTGGAAAGTAATCACTGTTACTGATACTGGAATTAGTAAGAATGAAATCTTTTTAGAACTTTAGTTTGCGTGAGTTTCTAGAAATAAACCTGAAACCAACCCATGGCTTTGTTAACTGTTAGACTTTTGATATAGATTGTTATTATTTTTAAAAAATGCTTTTTCACATGATGTGTGATTAGAGTGGTATCTTAGGAAAAGTGAGATTTTCATTGTTGGAACTCTCTGCTTTAAAGGCAATGGGTAAATCAGGAAGAGAATGTAAATGTGAAACAAAAGATTTTTAAATTTATTTTTTGTTAAATATCTTATTCAGATACAGTTAAGGCTCTTTAGTGTCCCAGTATATTTTTAGAAATAAAATTGAATGCCTAGTGATATCATGTCTTTTTCTCTGTGTGATAGAATTTCACAGACACCAGCGCTGCTAAGATGTTATTTGATGTATACCTCTCAGCACAAAGAAGTGATGTGTCACCTATCAAAACAGAGATCAGGAAATATTTGTGAGAATGGATTATTTATCTGTGTCCATCCATACAGTAAGGAAAAAGGATTTGATCTGGATTTTACTGAGCTTACTGTGAACTTTCTGTTGACATTTTTGTGTTTTGGAAAAAGTCTGTGAAAACCATTACAATACATTAACCTGCTTTCAGTGCAAAGGATGACCAAGCATATTGCAAATTATAAGTGTAGGTACCCTTCAAACATATTCTAAAAGTGTATGACACTTTGCAAGAACTTTAGAAAATGGACTACTCACTGGAAAATGTAGAGGGAAGTAAGGTAGAGTGGATACTCAATGTACAGCTGTCCAGGAATTAATGCAGTTTTGAGCTGCTTTTTGAATGCCAAAACTTTACTATCTCTTATTGGGCTCATCTTTTTTGAACAACGTGTAATGCAAGAGCATCTCTTAAAGGAACAGAATAGAACAAATTTAACTCCAGGTGTAAAACCTTCCAAGAAGTTAATTATAAGATACATAAATAAAGACAAAAAGTATTCTGTATGAGGTTAAGGTAAGGGCTTTTTGTTGAAAAAATTACAGTATGTTTCATGAATGTTCCGTTAAAAAAATGGTAGAAACTTCCAACACACTCTGACAAGGATCCCATCTCGACAAATGACAGTTCTCCTACTCAGTGCATAGTATTCTCCCCTCAGAGGTAGGATGGCCTGAGCAGAAAAAACTCAGTGCAAACCACACTCAGTCTTACATATTTCTTGCCTGCACAATTGCACATGGCCTGCTTTATTTCAAGCTGTATATGGGAAAATTTCATTCTGCAGCATTCAAAAGATAGGAGATATGAACCTGCTGGTGAAACCTACTGGCAGATATTAGGGACTTGAAAGTAATGGGGAAGGATGTTAGAAACTAATGAATTCCCTCAGGCATTTCCCACTCTGCCTCTGAGGATGTCTGTACCTGGCACTATTATCCATATACTGATTCATAATCACTGTATTTCCATGTTGTCGTTTAGATACTGATATAACTAAGAGGACTACACCATATGGTGGCATTGCTGCACTGGGTACGGTTAAATACAGAAGTGACGTGAATTGCACATATGAAGCAGTATTTTTAGTATTCAGAATGACAACATAGGCCAGATTTTTCCAAAACTCTTACTTCTCATGAGGGCATCAAAATGGGCCAGATTTTCAAGTTTTCCACTTGCTGTACCTTGTACTGGAACACTGTTAGATTTTTCAGAAGAGTTTTCAGTCACAAGTACAATGATCTTTTGATTATGTTAATCTGCTACGACAATGAGTGCTGAGATGCTGAAGTTTCCCCACGGGCTGGAGATTTTTATTTCACGTAAATGTAAATCTAGCTACTCATGGAGTCAGCTGGGCTTGCTGTGCCTCTCACTTACAGATGTGTAACTCTATAGGCATTACTCCTGAATACACTGATCTAAGAGGACAATCAATTACATATGCAGAAAATCTTCTAAGGGAACACAAAGACCAGTATGACCCTTCTGTGAATATCATGACAAATTATTGGTTACTACCTCTGATTATTTCTCTTAACTGAGTGGCATTTTTTTTTTTACATTGTTAAAAGGGGAATTCTGTTTTTCTATGCATGTGATTACTACAGGTGATTCTACCTAAACAAGGATATAGATGAACTAAAATATTTGCTTAGTTAGTACTTTGAAAGAATATGATTTTACTTACAAATGTACACGCAAACTTAGTCCTCGATAAACTAATAAAATATGAATGTGATCAAGTATTTCAATATTGAGGGTAAACTTATGATTCTTAGCTAGAAAGTTAATTTTAGAATCAATATTTTTCTGATCTATCTGGCTTCCTCTCTCATAATATCAGTAACAGGTTATACTGCCCACAGTATTTGGTCATAACACAGCTGATGCTCATGTTACTGGCTTCTGATGAAAACTTTGTAGTAACGGGAATATTTTACCGTGTCACTCTCTGTGACATGTGCCTCTCTATTTCTCCAGTCACCTTTTTTCATACTAACTACTGTGACTTCTTTTTGTCTTGTGCCCTCACCATTTTTAGATAGATAGTCCTGCCATATGACTTGGAATATTGTAGAATGGTACAGAATTGTTTGGGCTGGAAGGGACCTATAAATACCATCTAGTTCCAACCACCCTGCTGTGGGCAGGGATGTCTTCTGCTGGATTATGTTGTTCAAAGCTCCATACAACCTCATCTTGAACACTGTCTCTCTGCTTGAGCTGTAAGTCTTATCTTGACTTAGCCTTTCTGTCCCCTAACACTGTCTGTTTTGTCTCCTTGCTTGTCAAACACTGTCTCCCTATGTCTCCCTAAAGACAAACACGATTTCTTTAGATAGATATATTCAGTTTTGTGTTCACTTTTCAGGCATTTTTTAGGTGACTTCCAAGAATGAAGACCCAAAATGGAAGCCATCTTATGTGATAGAAATTGAGAAATATTATTAATTATTTCTTTTCTGTAAAATACTCTAATTGCAAGATAGTTGAGACAGTCTTATATATGCTTCTTTCTTTCTTTTACCTAGTTTGTATATTGTCTCAAGACAATACAGTACTTCTGACAAATGGAATTAATTTTGAAAGTAAGATTGAGGGAAGGGTAACCATGAGGTAACATTGTACAAAATAAAAGAGTTTATCATGCATTGATAATAATCAGGACTGAAAGAAAAGTGTATATATTTAAAGCATGAGAGACTTTAACAGGGTTTTTGAGACTAAGCGCATGTTAGTCCACTCTATACACTGTATCTATCAAGTGGCAATGTTTGCAATCAGTGTTCAAAGGATATTTAAATCAAAGGCAAATGTAGCTCCAACTTCTCTCTTACAGGGTATGAAGACAAAAGCTGTAATTCTCCTCCCACTTTTGAGTGTTTCACAATGGTGACAACCCTTTAATGTCCAAGAAGCAGAAAACAAAGAAAAGCACACCTTGCATATTTTTATAATTTGAATGAAAATGTATGCAGATACTAAACAGTTTTATTTCTTCCAGTGATTCCTGAAGGCAATTTTCATAAACAGTAAGTTATTGTTCTCTCTTCCTGAACCCACTGTTAGGAGCAAACACTTTTAATTTGGGTGTTAGTCTTTAATTTGTTCTGAGAATTTTAGGTTTCACAGAAATGGCACTTAGTCACCATGGAATAATATGGTACACTTCCGGACAACATTCTTTTCTTTCGGCTGCAGATTGCATGATTAAAGGCAAGAAAGGTAGTAAATGATTGTCTAGGGAGATTTTATGCATGTATGAATGTGTCTGGAGGAGTGAGATGGGGTTGGTTTAAGAAATAAGGCTGTCTTTGTTTAAATCCTTTTCTGGGGTTTGATGCAAATAGAGAAGTAAAAGTCATGATTGCCTTCTGTTCATGTAAGTCATGAGTTACTTCATTGGCATCCCTGCGAAATCAGTGAAGTGAATGGAAAATTGGAACATTTCATTTGTGAAAGATGGTAATTGTACCTGTACCTGCGCAGCTGAAGGTCATACCAGTCTGCCCTACTTGAAAACTTATTTCCTGCTCTTTTCTCTTACAGCATGAATCTAAATCATTAATAAGATGTACCAAACTATGGTCAGAAGCAGTATAAAATGCGAGAACTGAGCATATATGTGCATGTAAGGAAACAAAAAATACAGTTAAGAGCTTAAAGGCTTAAAGGCTAAAGGCTTGCATATGCAGTTATGCACAGGATGTGAGTGAGTCTGTGAGGCTTTACATTAAAGCACAGAGTAAAGTGCTAGCATGGAGATGGATCTATAGGTATGTTATTAACAGAGCTAATCATATTTAAAAACTCAATGCTTCTCACTGATTGACAGGGAGCAGGTTCCTGTAAGACACTTCTCACTCTTCTAAGATGTTAAGTAGCAGCATTAAGAAGATTCATTTTCTTTAAAAATAAAGGGTTCATTGCTACGATTGTGGAAAAGTTGAAAGACCTAACCTGACTGGATTCAAAAACCCCAATGTAAAGACATAAGAACCATCATGTTTGCTTCCACTAAATATCTCATTATTTTTTAACTAGATCATTAATTTTGAAATATTTTTGACCTGGGCTCAAAATACACTTGAATCTACTAGTGGAGAGCTTACCTGCATTTTTCAATGTTTCTGTTGTTATTGATCAGTAACTAAATTAAGATCTGCTAAAATCTATATATGCTGTCATCATGTGTGGAGGTTGGATGTTAGCAGGAAGTGAGGCCAGTTAGCAAATACAGGTACTGATGGTGCCATTTTATTGAGAGTATTGTGCTAAATAACACAATATTTACAGCATGATCAGATAACAGTAAAGCTTGACTAATGCTCCCAAAATAAGTAGGAAGATCTTTCTTTCTTTCTTTCTTTCTTTCNCCTATTCTATTAATCTAAATTGCAGCTCTTTTACTATTATAATTATATTATCATGAGGAAATAATCTGTATTCTTGGCTGAGGTTCTGTTAGTGAAGGTTATTGAAAATAAAGGAAAGAAATCTTAAAAGATAAAGAATATTTTTTGGAATATTCATTTCACTTGGAACTGAGCTAAATTTACTGAAGAAGAAATACCATATTGAGACAGATCATTAGCCCATTTAGGACAATAATCTGTCTCCAACAGAGGCAATAAGAGATGCTATTTTGGGAAACTAATGGTAATTAGCAGCATTCTCTTCCTCTTGGTGACATCCAGCATCCAAAATCTCAGTATTAGTGAAGTTAGAGAGCATGTCCATGACTATTCCATTTAGTATTTGTTCTTCACACACTGGATTTCCACAACTTTCCTTCTGATTCATTTATGATCTTACAAATATTATTTTTGTCCATAACATCTGGTTACAAAAGTTTCTAGAAGTCCTCTATCCACTGTGTAAAAAGGTACTTTCTATTGTCTGGTTTAAACTTACCTTCTGCTGACTTCAGTTACTACACAGTCAGTACAGTGGGGATGGTGAATAACAGTTCCACATATACCTCATTCATCACATTGTAGATATTGCAAACCTTTGTCCATCTTTTTCTCTTGAAACTGAAGAGTCTCAGACTCTCAGGTGCTTCTTTGTAGGGCAATGGCATTACCTACTTACTAAGTTGCTCTTCTCTGTGCTCTAACTTGACTCATATTTCTGAGATGCAGAAACCAAAAATACACACAATATTCAGAATATGGGGATATCAGTGTTTCAAATAGAAGCAAAATAACATTTTTTTTTGTTTTGTTACCAATGCTCTTTTGTTTTGTTCTCAGTACTGTTCCTGATGATGCCTCTCTTTGTCAAACAATTTCACATAGCTGGCAATGATGAATTAAATCACTCTTCTGAGTTGTACCTCCTGTTTCAGAGCTCAGCATAATTTAAATATGATTTGGATTACTTTTTCTGCCTTGAAGTTATCTACTCTGAAGCTTGTCTGTTGGGTTTATTTCTGTTTACTCACTGAGGTCTGTTTGATGATCCTTACCAACAACATGGTATTTGGCTTCCCAAAATAAGTTACTCTCATCAGTGAAATTGAAGATTTCACTATTCATTCCTTTTCCCGGATTACTGATGAAGATCTTGAACAAAACTGCTCTGAAAACAGATTCAATAATGACCCCTCTGCCAACTCTTGACCTCTTCAAAAATGACCACTGAACCCTTCTATTTGATCCTATCTAACCATCCTTCAATTAATGAAAGGGTTTTTTATTCAGCTTGAAAGCAGTTTTGGTTCCTCAAGAGGCTTTGGTTAAAAACATGTCAGAAGATTTTAGAAAATAGATGTGTTCAGACCACTCAGTCCCCTTTAACCACACATTCACTGGCACACACAGTAAACCAGAATGACGAAACACTCATCAGTGAAACAGGAATAACTCTTACTGGAATCCTCACAATAAATCACCTTCATTCAGGTGAATAAAAGGTTCAGTGACCTTTTATTCATCACAGACTCTACCGCCCTTTTACAGGGTGAAGGTCAGATTCACCAGAGTGTAGGTCCCAGGATTTGCGTATACAGACTGCTCTTTAAGGACAGGATTACTTAACCACAACTTCTCTGGTGCAATAGACTATGCACCTTTATAAGATACTCTTCAAATTCTGTTATTCCTCTTAATTAATTTCAATTTATTATTTTGACATGTTGCATATTAAATGCTTTGCTTTCTTCTCCTTTGTGCAGGCCTCCCATTCTTTTCCTTAGGATACTAACTTTTTCCATTTCCCATCATTTGCTGTGGTAGCTTTTCCCTTGAGTCTTGAAGAGATTTCATTTGATTACTTCATTTTCTCCTGGAATTGCAGTGCACAGTTTGACTGGGCTTGCAATACATACTCCAAGCTCTTGCTTGTTGATCTATTCCTTTAAGGATGTTTTTGTTGGCTGGTTGAATTTTTCATTTTGTTTTATTTTATTTTTTACTGCCTCTTTTTTAATCTAGTGGTCTTTCTTGAAACTGAATATATGTCTGCTGGATTTATTTGTATTTTTCCCTCATGATACAAACTTCAGCTATATTGCAATCCCAGTTTCAGAGTGGCTCACCTACTAGCAAATTTTAAATAAAGATCTGTGCACCCCTTGAAAGCTAGTTCAGAGTGCTATCTGGGTTTTTTTTCCTCAAGTTTTGAAACAAGCTCATGTAGGAAGGAGTTTTTAATTGCATTTAAAAAAATTTCTCCATCTCATCCTTATGAGGCACTGAACTATATATGGATAGTTAAAATCTACTATCATTTTATCTATCTTAAATGCAGCTTCTTCAGTTTCACTGAAGAAAATGTTGCATTTTTACTATCAAAGTCAGTTCTGGATTTCACCCTGACAGATTTCTCGGTGCTCTTTTTTTCCCACAGTATCATACTTGAATTTCCCACATTATATTTGAACTTAACATTATGCTTCTGGTGCTGTGCCTCTCTCGCACCCTCTTATCCTCTCTGTACTCTCTACCAAAAATTATGCTCTAGCACCGTAATAACCTTGTTTACCTCCATTTAACAGTCTCTGTGATGTGTTTTCTGTCAGGTTTGATGCAGGTGCCAACCATTCCGATATTTTATCAATTTTAGACTTCTACTGTTGCTTTAGAAGCACCTATGATTTCTGACCTTGCTCGGCATTGCAAATTCTTCTCAACTAGCACTGTAAGCAGACTGATTAGCATTTTCCTTTTATCACAATTCTCTATCTATGTCCCTGCCAGACTTTTTTCGGGTGCATAGAATATTAGCCACATCATCTTTGACAATTGCATCAGACTGAACCAAGTACTCCTCAATGCCTATCAGCTTTCTCTTTGCTTCTAGTGTACACAATCCTTTGATCGTTTTAACTTCAAGTGCCAGCAGCTTTGATTAAAGTAAAGCCTATTTTTCTGGGATAAACATTCCCAAAACATTGACCAGTTTCTACTACAAACAAAGGTGTTCTACACCTTAAAGTTAACCCCACCCTGAGGATCTGAACTTCTGCCCACCCCATGGGCCTTACACTGGAAGTGGCTGTACTGCAGAGCAAAGAGGTGATGGAAGCTGGTGTCCTGCCAAGGTGCTTGCATTTGCCATACAGGCTGTTTCTCCTGTACTTCCACAGGGTGATGGTACCAACATGGGTCAAGACTAGCAGCTCTTTCCCTGCTCCTCAAACCAAACTAATCACAGTGGACTAAGACCTTTAGAGGTCTGTTGCCTTTGCATTCACAGGCAAAACACTATATAATCCTCTCCAGTGCCACAAACTCAGCTATCCACATGTTTGTGAAGCAAGAATCCCACTCCCATCACCTGCTTCTCCCAGTCCTGAAGACCTCCAGTGCAGGAACAGCCTCAGCACAAGAAGACACCACGGCACCAGCTGGGTGCTGGATCTTATTCAAGAGCCTTCTTACCCTGAGGCTTACATACACAAGGCTACAGGGGGAAGCAGGGATGTGTTTATGGGCTTCACTTGTGAACCTCTCTGACTCCTAGCTGTTCCTGTTCATCTTCTCTCAGCTAGGGAGTGCAGCCCTGTTCTCTCAGGCTAGGGCTGTGCATCCTATCCTCTTGTAAAACTTTCCCCCCGGGAAAACACTCTTACCTGCTGTGCCATGTGCAATAGATGAGGGACTTCTCAGCCTATTGCCATGTTTCTACATGCACCTTGAGCTTGAAACATGGCTGTCATTTGAAAACACAGTAATTTAGCTTCCGTTCTCATTAGATAATGAAGATTATACTATTCTCTTAATCTATTTTACCCTTATTAAGCCAGCTAGCAACAAAGTCAAATCTGGCCTGAAACCTACTGTGCTTACTTGCCTTCCAGGAGCCATCCTGACAAGCCGTCAGAATTCCTGAAGGCACTGTCATTGTTCTCTTCATTTCACTGTCACTTATGGAAGCAAAATTGATGTAAAATGCTTCCTTATCCTGATGTGAAAAGATTTTATTTCCATATATATATGGGTGTCTACAGTTGCTCAACATGTAAAGAATTACCAAATAGATTTAGGGTGTTTACAACTTATTTTTTTCCTATTTTTGCTCTAATCTTATTTCCTGCACGGATTTATTTTCCCAGCAGACTGATTCAATGTAGAAAAATTCTGGTCTGGTTTTAATACATATTAAGTGTATGGATCAGAAGAATATGATTTGTTTTCATTCCATTTAATTAATTTAGCATTTGATATGACATGATTTCTGTGAATTTGCATTGATCTAACTCAAATGTAACATTATTTTTTTAAAACTCACTCATGGTTTATACATTTCATTTATGGCTGAATCCTCAGCTGCAACAAACTGATATCATGATTGTTTCTCACTAAGGATTTTGCTTTTTAATTTTAAATGAAAGGTGTCCTCACCAAAGATAGCAAGCCACTCTGAGACATACATAAACCAGCTATATATCTAGCCCAAAGAATGTAGCTTGAGGCCTTCACTTTCAGGTATACATAATGACTCAGATATCTAAAAGTTAGTTGCCTAGATAAAACCAGGCATCTAATCTTATTTCATAGTAATGGTGAGAAATAATCAGAATTAATTGTCTTCTGGAAATACTGTGCTTAGATGTTTATCTTAGGAAAGAAAGGAAAAGGAAACTGGCAATGTCTCCAGAGCTGTTGGAGTAATATAGGAAATGAAGAGAACTAACAGCAACATGCTAGAGATGATATCTGTAAATAGGCAGTACTACTGGGATGAATTCAGACAATGGAAAAGAATAAGAAAGGATGGGAAACTAAAGTTTCAGATCATCAGATCATATAACAATATAACAGCTATAACAATTTTCTTTCCTGAAGGACCATGCCAACCAACACCACACATGACTAGAGCAAAACAGAAAAAATAAAAAAATAAAAGGGGGAGGACATGGACGCTGGAGAGGACACACACAAGGAAATTACAGAATTTTGTAATTATATGGCACATTTATAAATTTTCAGTTTTCAAGTGCCACCCCCTAGGTGACAACTGTTCTGGATAAGTACATCCTGAGGCACAACCTTTCAAGTTCCTAACTCAGATCAACAGCTTGAACAAAATAATTATAATATCTACTTTTCTTCAGCAAGCTGTGATTTTGGCTCTGTAATTTCTCTTTAAAAGCTCTTCAGAAATAAGAGAAAGCCACTTCAGGACAATTATAAATCAGTTGCTGATGCACTTTTTTAGTAGCTGTATTATCTTTCTCTGGTGATTCACATTTGCTCTGACTTAAAAGCTCAACACTTCATAAACAAATTGGAAATACATTTCAAGACAACACAGTCTGAGTAGGTGCAATTTCAGGCATGTATGCATGAGAATGAAGCAGCAACATTTCTCATGACTAGCCTTTAGCAACTTAAAGCAAATCCATAGGGATCAAAGACTGTAATGAAAACAGTCACTGGGGATGGCCAGCCCTGTTGGAGATGGGACTAACCTCACTCTGCATTATTCCATATCAGTATGTTACAGACCAACAAAGTTTTGGGGGTTGGGTAGAATAACTTCAGGAACCCTTCACAAAAAATCAGGGAAGAAAACAGACACTGGGAAGACAAAGGGAAATCAAGAAAATGAAAAGAACATGGCTAAATATCTCCAAAGAGCAAAATCATCCCCTGACACAAGGCAGAATGACCCTTGGCATTTGCAGAACTCGGTCTGCATTCTGCTGACATTCTTTTTTCATTATGTGGAATTTTCTTCAAGAAAAACTCAGATTAAAGGTTTAGGAACTTCCATGTTCATAAGATGTGGAATTACCTGATCTCATTGATACAGTCATTGCACAGAGGGCAATGAGAGACAACAGTCATTAAAAGAGGACACTTGAGGGTGTATTTGCCAGTATAAACAAAATATAAATATTTCTACATTCTTTACAGCCATAGTGTGTTTTTATTGCTGTTGAAATGTAAAAACACATTTAAGACAACCTGCCATGACTTCCTGAGAATATATTTTCAAACATATCTTTTAAACTACATGTTTTTATTTTTAAAAACACTACAAGGCAAGTTAAGTTACATTAAAAATGCTGCAGAGATTTCCAGAATGAGGTTAAAAAGCTGGGCAAAGTACTATGTAAATGTAACCAGGCTCAAAACAGAGTGGTGATCAAAATAAACTCGCATCTGAACATTCCACAGAAATGTAAAAAAACCCCAATTTAAAACATTCCCTTCTCTTCCTGAGAATTACAGAAAAAATTTTTGAAGTGTTTAGGCAAATTTTCAGTTAAAGACTGCTGTAGTGTTGTCAGGGAAGGAGCTCTCCTGCTCATTTATAAATAGGTCCCTTCCGCCAATGCTTCTCGCACTACCAGAGATCGGGGGAGGAAACCTTGTCCTTCTGCCTCACCTTTCTCCCTGAGAACATCAAGTACAGATGGGGATAAGGTGAGAGCCACTGCATGGGTAGGCATTGTCCAGCAGAAACACCTTCCTTCTAGCACTATGGCAAAAATTAAAGAAGTAGGAGAACGATGAAAATCCCCCCCAGGATCACAAGCTTGGAAGCTGCCCTTTTTCACAGGGCATGAGCAGAAGTGTCACAGTTTTTTTCTGGGAGGAGTGTTTCCAGGAGGAGTTGCATAAATCTGCAGTCCTGAAAGGGCTATGGTAAGAATACAGTTGTACTGACTAGGAAACTATGGTCACTTTATTTTTCCTTTGAATAATAAATCTCATGACAAACATGACTGAGATAAGAGATCAGCATTTTGACCAAAGTCTGAGCATCAATTTGTACAATGGGGTACAGAAAGGAGCCAGGAGAGAGAGACCCCTTTTTGCTCAGTCAAAAGCTGAGTCCTGTCTATATCTCCAAGACACTTAGAATTAGTATCACTAACACATTACTGTTTTATTTTCTTCTTGAAAGAGAAATTGCAAGGCAGAAAGGAATAATGTTCTCTGTAGATAAGAGGCTTTACCCCTTCCTTTCTCTTCAAACAAGCTGAATAAATGGATTCAGGTTTTAAAATTATATTGGGGGAATAGAATGAGATTTTCTAGGCTAAAGACTATCACTGAAAAGAGTTCACTCTCTAGAAGGAAAAAAATGGTGGAGGGGTGGTGAGTAGCAATGAATTTCATTATCTGAGCTTTGAATCAAAATGGGCTACAATCTGGCATCCGTCCACATACTGAATGGTTCCCTAAAGGAACAGTCCTATAACGAAGTAAGGTTAAACAAGGCAGCCTCAACTACTGAAATGGAGTTTGCATGATGAAATTTTCTTAATTCTTAAGAAAACTGATTGTTGCTGGGAGAGTGAATGGTATATCTTTGATTTTTTTTTATAACAAATGAAAAAAAAATTGAAACATGCATTTCCCCTTTTAGAAAAATTTGCACATAATTCAAGTATTTATATGAGTCACATATTATAGCAGAAAAGTAAGGTAGTTTTTTTCCTACTCTAAGTTTAAGATTTTAGCTAAAAGATATAGTTTTAGGGTTTTTTCCAAATTCCATGCAGAGATTTTGTTGATGATTTCTTTCTGGTGATCTCTAATAAGGAAATTAAAAGAACAGTGAGCCTAGGATGAGGTATAATGAGCTAAAAATCGTTTATCATCCTTGACGTAAATATGACATTGCTTTGCTAATAGAAGGGATTCTTTGGCATTTTATGCTAAAACAAACAAGAAGATAATCAGGTAAAGTTGTGAATACAAATATCAGATTTTAGGTTGAGAATACAAAGCAATTTAAGTCATGCATGAAGTTGTATCTGAGCATATTTAAACTGCTGGGGAAGCTAAAGAAAACTGAAAGCAAAAACTGGCAAATTCACTTCTATGCTAGGAACAATGTAGAGAAAAAAAGTCTCTGTAAATTCTCATTAATTCAAATCAGGATGAACTGGTACCCTTTGATGGATAATGATCAGAAGACTGAAAGAACAGAACAAAAGGAAATAAGTAAAAATATCAACTTTTCAAATCACTAAAACACACACTCAAGACAAGCATACTACCAAACTCAGAAAATACTGAGCTAGTGGAAAATAACCCCAAAGTTATAGGGGGATATCTCCTAGGACATCTGTTTTTGCTTTGAAGAAGATTTTATCTGAACAAGAGAGGAAAAGGAAGGAGATAAAATATGCTGCCAACCAGAAGTTAAACTAGATCATGAAATGAAATGGATTAGGATTTGTGAAAAAAAAGTAGTAATCACCCTGGGAAACAGCAGTAAAAATGCCTGGACCTATATGCTTCTGAAACAGAAAATTCTTACCTCTAACATTTGTCTCATCTCACATCAAGCAGCTCCGCCACTGAAATCCAAGCACCTAATTTTCCTAAGCAGCAGTGTCATTTTGATTTATGTGTCTAGTACTGTGGAAGGAAAATAACCCTCTCTTTTTACCAGCAAAATTGTAAATGGATCTGGCTTGGGGTTCTCATCCAAGTTTTTCTGCATTCTCTTAGCAACATAAACTACTGATTTTGCATTTGGATTGTGGAATGAAGAATAGTGTATTCATTCATAACATTAATTTTCCACTTCTGCATTGCTTAGAAATTTACTACTTAAAAGCAGGTGTTCTCAACTAATTTTCTATATAATTTTTCTTGGTCAGGTTTGTATTTTAAGGATACCCTCTCATTACTTAGTTTAAATTAGAATAAACCCTAAAGCAAGAGTTCTTCCATCAGGGATATAGTTCTCCTTGGTTATACTAAATTAAATATACACAAAACATGTCAATTAGATTTTCTTGATGTCTTCTCATTTGTTTAGGTGTCCCAGCCTCCAAGAAAGTTGGACTAAATTTTTTGATCTTTCCTTACATGTTTAAATATATCATGTCATAGGACGAAATCTATTAGACTGGCAAGCATGTGAAAATATATTTATACAGAAGAAAATAGATACTGTTAATTAAAACAAGACTGTTTGCAGCATCTAGTGCTAACAACTAATCACTATCTATTTAAATGCTTAGCAAAAAGAAAAGCAGAATTTTACCATGTGAAGGCAGATACTGGTAATTAACTTGCAAATCTTTTCAAAGACATGCAAGGAAATCAAACCCAACAATAATGAAAAATTACCTTTTACTTACATTTACATGTCCATGTTATATCCTTATCTATTGATTACTTTGTGAAATTTTGAGCTTTACAACTACAGCTGCCAAGATTTGGTCTTATATTCGGATTAATTCAGGAACAATTCGATGTAGAGATGCTCAGATTCTTAGTGATCCCAGGAGAGTGCTGTGGATCTGTACCTGAATGCAAAGACACCGTCCTCAAGGCCTCTGGTCTTGAGCTTTGCCCACAGTGTTCACTATAAGAATATTGGAGATTTGGTGCATCACCTGCCACACAAGTATTTGCCACATAAACAATTCCCCTGCATTCAGATGTAAAGTTTAAGGAAAAAAAAAAAAACAATATGCACTTGCTCTGTCTGTATTCTGAACACAGATAAGGAAACATGCTGTAAGCAGGTTCATACATTTAGACCAAATATAAACAAATTGTTAGTGTTGATTAATTTTAAAGGTACAGTGTATTCTGGTAATGACATTGTATACGAAAAGAATAAAGCAGTGGATATAAGAAAAACCAACAAAAATAATCCGAGTATTTTTGCATTTCAGGTCAGAGTTCTAGGTTGCTGTATGCTGTAAATTCATGAGGGGGAGGAATTTAGTGACAGGCCAAAGTCTTCAGGCCTTAATTAATGTCACAGGGATGATAGATCTGCAGCACACTCATCGCATTTCATACAAATGACTACGCAAGTCACCTTTGTTACTGCTAACTGCTCTGTGGGAAGAAACAAAACAGTCACAGACATGAAATTATAAACCAAAAGAAAAGGTCTTAGACCATAATATCTTGAAGTGATGAACAAGTTTAAATTGCATAAGGTTTCACTACTCTTAAGGTATCTACATCTTGCAGTTGTACTGAAAAGCTCAGCTGCAATACTTGCTTTCTTCTAGGCTACACTCTATCAGTTTAGAAAATAAAGGGTAATATTAATGGTGTTAAAATTCAATTTCTAATGATCCTGTTAAAATCACATTGGCATTTATTTTACGAAATTGTGGATAATCCACAATCCTCCGCAGGTTTCAGCTGGCAGGTATCTTTCTCTTTCCATCATCCACCTGGACACTTAGCTAAGAAACCACATCTCACTGGCTTTCATGCTGGTAAATTATTGGCAACACTTATTTAGAAAGAGACAAGTATTTTTTTTTCCAGTAGTGTTCCATGGTGCGTAATGGTGTTTTGAACACATTTTTTGTGTAAATTGTAAGAACTTGTGAAAGACATGTGATTTCAGGACCGATTATGAACTCAGGCTTGTTTTGACATCAAAAATGGCATGCCAGACCTCCTCAGAACTGGATCCAAGAGGCCTTAATCATCCCGAATAAGTCTATCATGCCCAGGTTTGCTCTGCTCTCAAGCAAAAAAAAAAACAAACAAAAAAACCTCAAACAAAACTAAACGAAACAAAAAACTAACCAACCAGCCAAAAATACCAGCAACCAAAAAATCCACTACCAAATACCAAACTATACCAAACCTAAACCAAGGACTATCCCATTATTCCAGCTGTGTAACATGTTTCAGGCATTTGTTACTTGAAATTTCTGTCTAAATCTGAATTCAGACTTTAAAATGGAACAGAGGTACATTCATCACTACAGAGTGATCATAACGGAGTGAAGAAGCCCAGCTAGACCAATGCTGAGGCTGCCTGTCTGTGCGGGTGAGTGCAACACAACCTCTGCTCTTCCTGCAGCCGCTGCAGGAGAGCAGCTGAACGGGGTATCCAGGAGCAGCTGAACGGCCTCATGTGTTCATTGCCGAGTGCAGACTGTGCTAGTTCGGGAGCTGCTTCCCAACCCCATTCAGTAACTGTGCTGCAGGAGCTGCTCCCTCCAGGAAGAGGGCTGGGCTGCAGTGACATGTCTCATCCCAGACACGGCGGCACAGTGGGGTCCACACCCTGACCTATGACAAACAGTCAGCCATATTTGTCAGGAATTTCAGAAAATAAACAATGCCACCTGTTTAGATGTCAACATTATGACATGAAATCTCCTGTTGAATGACAAAGATCTTTTGTTTATTCTTTACTCAATATGTTTATCCAGCACTACATCTCATTGGAAACATGTCACTGATCACAGTAATCATGGAAATGTATTTCACATATTCCATATAACTCAACATCAGTGATAAGCATTTAAAATTATTTAATTTCACTTTTAAAACAGAACACTAAACCTTTGGAAGGAAAATTCATATTAAGTACCAGACCAAATCTCTCTGGATGGTAGGCAAAGGGGGAAGGTGGTGGTTACAGTACCAGCCAGAAGGTGGAGAGGCTCAGAATCTGATCTAAGCATTTGCAGACCACCTCATACCCCTTAGTTGTCTTGGGTTTACTCAATGTTAATCTTACAGAAGGAGGAGATTTTGTTAATGTTCAGTTTCTATACCAAATTTGGGGATCTCAAAAGTTTGCTACTAAAATGCAAGCATATACTAACAGTTTTAAAATGAGGATCACAAATGCTTCATGCCTTTGTGTACATGTCACAGGGTGAGAAGTATGTAATGGAAGATCTGCCACAAGGCTGTAAATTTTATTAAAACAACAGAGCCACAGGTTTACCCTGAACACCAGTGCAGAAAGTAAATTCACACTTTGCATCAAACCCACCACTTGATCAACTTCACTAGCACAATACCATGACCCATGCCTCTAAAAAAATCCAAACCATTCAATGTCTTGACCTAGCATTGAATGACTGTGGTCTAAAAAAAGGACCAGAGTAAGTAAGGTCCTCTATTTATCATTTAAATTATCATAATCAAGCGTAGTCCCAGTTCTGCAACACTTCTCCTCAGCCCTTTTTCACCCTGTACAAAAACAGAACAGTGTGTCCTGTCCGTAGGGGCTGACAGTCGTAACCAAATAAAGATAAGATGGGGCCAGATGACCGAGTCCCACGAAACATGGAGATAATGGTGGTCAGATTGATAAGCAGTCTACACAGAGCTGATTCCTCACAAGCTTTTAAGCACCATAGTTTTTCTTGATGAACACAGAGTGCTGAAGGACTGATCTGAGAGATGATAGGGGGCATTTTTGTCAATGCTTAAGGAGGGGTGAGGATTGTCCGATAATAGGTTCATGCTTGAAAATATAACAAGTGAGCAAAGAAAACTGACACCAGAGGAATGAACAGCTCGACATGACCTGGGAACCAGAGGAAAGAAAGAAAGCAAGGAAAGGAAAACCAGCCCCTTCTGTGCAATGCTCCTGCTCAGGGGCTGAGAACTTACTTGTACTCATGGTACTTGAGGAAGGTGGAACTGATAAATTGAGGAGGATGGATAGATTTATAGAATGAATGCCTGACACCAACACTGTTCCTAAATGCAACAAGTGCTTACTTGTAACCGCAGCCTTGGGCTTTAAAACACAGGAGTGTGAAAGTATATTCCCCAGTCTCTTAAATCTTAACTATTTAATATATCCAATGTGGAGTTGCTGCTGTCTCTTCAGTTGATGGAAGTCCCTTTACTGTAGCAAGATTTTTATTTCAAAAGTAAGACACAAAACCTCTTAAGCATGTGATACTCAACACAGAAAGTGCCTCAGCTAACAAGCCTTGATCCCAACCCATGGAAGTCAGTTACAATTGTAGATGCAGATGTAAGGTGACAAAAGTAACTTGGTTCAGCAGTGCTTCATCTCTCTCATGGGTGCCTTATCACATATTTGACTCTATTTCAAGTGCAGAATTTAACTGTTTACTTAAAATTAGTTGTGGTCTCCCATTCAAGTTCAGAAAAGCCAAACTGAAGGCTACAGTGCCCCCAGCCTATATACTGGTGTGGATAGCACCTGCTGGGCTGGGGTGCATTTTGCATAGGAGGCAATCTGCACCACACAATCCAAAGCACCACTCCAAAAAGATTTTCCTTAGTGTCCCTCCAATTGTGGGTCAGGTGCTGCTTTATGACATGATAATCTTTACACTAATATCTGTTTAAGGAATGCACTCACTTCCACCTTACTGCTAGGTGGTCTTCTCCTTGTGCCCATGGCAGCATGGGACTCCTCAATTCTGCCAGCTAGTTCAAACAACTGTGCTATGAAACAAATGACTGAGACAGATCTCTCAGCCTGTTCACAGCAGTTTTGGTAATTATCACATAAGGGCGGTCATTTTGTCACATGGACAAGACTAAGCATAAAGTACTGGTTGTGAGGAGGCCAGTGTCAGCACTGTAGACAAAATATTGTTAAGCTGCAGCCTTGTCCTTTAATTAGGCTGATTCTGTAGCTGGGTAAAAGCAAGAACACTTTCTTCTCTTCCTGGGTACATGACTTGGAACAAAGTCAGGAACAGAAGGGGAAGGAAGGCCCTAGATTTTGGTATGGTTTTTGCAGAGCATCTCAGAGCCATGCCTGACTGTGGCTGTAATATCTTCACCTTGCTACATGCACTGACTGTGACTCTAACACCAATGAGCTATCAGACATCAAGTAGGTGCCAAGGGAGGTCTAAAATCAACTTTTTTTTACTCTGCCCCTTGGTGAAATTAAGCTCTTGAATACAAGAGGCACAGTTTTTCTCTCTTACAAGTGAGTTAGATTTAAGCTGAAAACTTTTACAGATCTACAGTTTTACTCCTGACTTCAGCTGAAGTTGTCACCACCTAGAGAGTGATGAACATGTAGGCGACTAAAGCTGTTTGCAACCCACACAGTCTCTTCACACCTAGGTTGCCACAGGCATCCAGTCCTGAAAGCACGTTCTGAGAATGGCTAATATACCCAAGCAGCACTTAACTGCCAGACGCAGTCAACACAAGGCTGAAGGGGTGAGAGATGGGTCTCATTTCGTGCAGTTTCTTACTGCTGGAAAAGTTATAGTCCTAGGTTCAGAGCTCCCTGCGCTCAAAGGACACCCAAATCTATTTAGCCTCTGACACAAGGTTACAAACTTCTGAGCAAAGGTTAGACTATCCCAAGATGCTTTCAGATCCAGCAAAACAGTGGTCAAGTGAGAAAATCAGTGTTCTATTGTTTTAGCTGGCAGCAATATTTGATCAGCCACTGGTTGCAAGTAAAAAAGCTCAAAACAGACTTTGACTTTCAGTATTCAAAATGTGGATGCATGCATGTAAATTCTGCTTCAGAAAAACAAAAAAAGGGCATCTACAATGTCAAATAACAAGAAAAATAATTATCAAAGATATATTGTAGATAGAGTAGAGTCACATGAAACTTCTGATATGTCCTAGCCAGAAATATGTTCTTTTGAGGCACTTGGTTTTTTTGAGAAGACATAAATGAATATTATAAGTACTATAAAATTCATATATAAATATGTTAAAAAATAGAGAAAGGTTGTAAAGAGGGAAAAGAACCTTCATATACACACACAAAAATAGAGGGAGAAATATGTGTGTGTTTGTGCCTGTGTGTGTATGTACACATAGGATCAGAAAATTTTATCCATCCCTGGCTGTGAAGGAAATGCAGACGTAGTTGTGGAACTCAAGTTCATTGCTCATTGAACGCTGGTTCACATCACTCGTATTACACCTGAACCGAGTGCCATGTATAATAGGGAACACATTACTTTAACAAATTAATCTAACAGCAGTACAAACCCCACAGTAACCCTCAAATACAGATGATTTATTTTACTTCTGTTTACTTCTATTCAGTCACACAGTTATCTGCTTCCTGACTCTAATTCTCTAAAATTGTGCCAAATGTGTTCCAGTTTTTTACCATAGTATATCACAATAGGATCTTTCCAGACCATGAGAACACAGAAGTCAACAAAGCTCTTTTCCTTTAATTTCCTGAGCTACTGGCAAAAGCAATTTCATTTTCAGGATGTCAACATTATTATTTCTGGCTAGGAAAATAATAATTCATCACTAAAATGCTGATAATGTATCAGCAAAAAAAATGTTTTGATTGTGGTTGCTATCTACAAACATTTATATGTAGCTTTTTGCAAATTAAGGCACACTTTCAAGGAGAAAAATAAACATTTACTGAGGAAGGCTGTTAATGACACAAAGTGCAACCCATATTAACAAGAAAACTATATTTGATGTAAATACATCAAACTAACATGAAGAGATCTCAATTTTATGCCTAGTAACTGTTGCTTTAGGGTTACATGCTGGAGTTTCCTTGTTCGTTGGCTGGCAGTTCAGTGGGGCATAGTGGAGTTGTTTGGTGGACTACAGAAAGAGTATCTGTATGGAGATCCACCTACCCCAGGCTCCTGTTCCCTTCATACTTCAGGCACCTGTTGGAGGATACATGTGAAGCAGACACCCAACTTTCCTTCTACAGAAACCACAAAACAGAAAGTTTACAGAAGGGTTTGTGCAGGCCTGCATGCAAGTGTCACCTGGAGAGAAGATACAGGGGAACCTCACTCCAGGGATAAGGGATTCAGAGTTTCCACCATCCAGGAACAGTTTGAAAAAGCTTTTAGACTCTTAAACACAGCATTTCTGGGAAAACTTCTTCTTTCAAAACTTGTGAATAAAAAGAAAACAAAATCAAGATATTTTCCAAGCAATGGTATAAGTGTTCCTTTTTTATTTTATTTTTTTTTAAATTCAGGCTAATCATAATAACACAACTATTATCCAGCAGCCCTAATTGTATTACAAAAGAAAGTCATTAAGCAGCCTTTAAATTTATGAATCCATTGATGGAATGAATAGAAACTGAAATTCGTTTTTCATGTTATTTCTAAATGCCTCAAATTCTATTTTATCCGGGGAATTTTCTGTTGCTTTTGTGTTAACTAACACCTCTTATTTCTCATAAATGTTAAACAAAATCTTTCCAATCATTTAATTACAGTCCTCTCAGTCCTGTTAGATAACTTCCTACAGAAATATTAGTGAGTTTTAATTACAGCAAGAAAAGTTGTGAAACATCAGAAAGTTTATATAGAGTCTGGACAAAATTAAACAATCATGTTTTCTCTAGCAATTCATCAAAGTTTAACTTTCCTTTCAATTCCTCTGACTTATGATGCTGAGTACTTTTTTCCATGCATTGTAGAATTCAAAGCACAACTGAATTAATGGATTTCCTATTTCTAGACCACTTTATGTTTTATATATATATATATATATATATAAAATTACTTTTATTCTGGGATGTTCTTGCTTTATTTTGACCTGAGGCAAACAAAGAAAGATCTTTCTTCACCTGAATCTAATATTATACAAGTCTTCCACGGAATGGCAGACCTTAACCTTAATGTTTTAAGGACTTTGACTCCGAACTTTCTCCTTTCCTGTTCCATACCATTTTCTTTCTCTCTCACTCTTTTTTTTTTTATTATTTTTTTAGTGGGAGGCGTTTTGGGNGGAGTTGTTTGGTGGACTACAGAAAGAGTATCTGTATGGAGATCCACCTACCCCAGGCTCCTGTTCCCTTCATACTTCAGGCACCTGTTGGAGGATACATGTGAAGCAGACACCCAACTTTCCTTCTACAGAAACCACAAAACAGAAAGTTTACAGAAGGGTTTGTGCAGGCCTGCATGCAAGTGTCACCTGGAGAGAAGATACAGGGGAACCTCACTCCAGGGATAAGGGATTCAGAGTTTCCACCATCCAGGAACAGTTTGAAAAAGCTTTTAGACTCTTAAACACAGCATTTCTGGGAAAACTTCTTCTTTCAAAACTTGTGAATAAAAAGAAAACAAAATCAAGATATTTTCCAAGCAATGGTATAAGTGTTCCTTTTTTATTTTATTTTTTTTTAAATTCAGGCTAATCATAATAACACAACTATTATCCAGCAGCCCTAATTGTATTACAAAAGAAAGTCATTAAGCAGCCTTTAAATTTATGAATCCATTGATGGAATGAATAGAAACTGAAATTCGTTTTTCATGTTATTTCTAAATGCCTCAAATTCTATTTTATCCGGGGAATTTTCTGTTGCTTTTGTGTTAACTAACACCTCTTATTTCTCATAAATGTTAAACAAAATCTTTCCAATCATTTAATTACAGTCCTCTCAGTCCTGTTAGATAACTTCCTACAGAAATATTAGTGAGTTTTAATTACAGCAAGAAAAGTTGTGAAACATCAGAAAGTTTATATAGAGTCTGGACAAAATTAAACAATCATGTTTTCTCTAGCAATTCATCAAAGTTTAACTTTCCTTTCAATTCCTCTGACTTATGATGCTGAGTACTTTTTTCCATGCATTGTAGAATTCAAAGCACAACTGAATTAATGGATTTCCTATTTCTAGACCACTTTATGTTTTATATATATATATATATNCCAGCACCCAAATAACTCTGCTCATTTCTGGTTCTGTCAGAGCACGCTCAAAAATCACTGATAGCTCCTACAACTGTTACAGCAATAAATCAAGGCATGGACCAGATCTTCACATTGAATAACACCAACCTAAGTAATCTCCAGTTCAAACCAAGCATTAGAGGAAACCAAATAAATATTTCTGCACCTAAAAGGTAGATGTTCCCAGCACTGAAAGGCAGATCATGAACTACAGAGTCCCATCCTCAGGTGAACTGGACATGTCAGAAAGAGGCACAAAAGAGTCACTATCCCTGATATTGAGCTGGCTAATGATAGTACATGTACCAAGGCTTAGAACTGGCCAATTAAGCATCTGTGTCTTAAAAGTCATGTTCTAAATTACTCTGTTCTTTGACCTTTCATTCAGAGACATCTCTCCTTACTTGAGGGGAGCATCTACTGAAAGAAGGCACCTACATATTTTATTCTAAAAAACAGAGCTTTGATTGACAAAATATCTTAAGACGCAAAGTAATGAATTAAGATTCCCTCTTGCTGCAACTGTCAAACACTTAGTGTTATCTGCCAGACTATGGAAGAAAATTTCAGTTCTGTGTTAGAGAAATTATTTCATATGACTGAAAGCATTCAACTCAACAACTTTGGCTGCTTTTATGATGGCACAAAATACCAAGTCACGAGGCAGTTCCTTTCAGCTAAAATGGGGAAAACAGCCAAAGCTATTTTGTAATTCTTTTTCATATTAAGTTGGAAAGTACTTCGTAAGAAATTTCAGCGACTTCATCCAAGCTTTCAACAAACCGGAGTGAATTACATGTGTTAGTCTCTTTGAAAGGAGAAAAAAAACTTACAGTAGGTATGATTATATTATAAAGGCCAAATTAAAAAGGTGACTAAGTTGAATCACATGAAGAGATACTGGACACAAGTCTTAGATAACTTTCAGATTTTTCAAAATAAAATCAATACTAGAGAATAAATGAAAAAAAGTCAATAAGGGAACAAATGTAACAAATCTTTTACTCAACCACCCTTTGCTTTTGGTCCTGTTCAAGTGCTTATTATACAAATGTTCTTTTAGACCAGTTTTTATATCAATATTTATGCATGTATATGTAGAAATTTATGTTTCTAGTAAGGTGATATTGACTCAAAAATAGGGAGTCAATAGGACAATATATTCTGACAAAGGCAATAAAAGCACTGATGGCCAAAGATGGAGAGCTTGATTAGAAACAACTACTATTTATTTTAAATTTTGAGTGAAATTATTTTAGAAATATTTTTTGATTAAAAAAAATATTTCTAAAATATTTTCTATTAGTACTGATATTTTTTACATCCAATCTATGAACATGAAATACGAGGGAACTAACTGGTTGCATTACTAGTTAAAGTTTTACCGCAAATATTATGCTAAAAAAATTTCATTGTCAGTAGTAAGGTACCTTAATACCTTCCAAACTATGTCTTCTAGATATATAAAAATACAGAGAAGCAAACACTTAGAATCAGTCCACTTAATAGTTTGGGAAATGTTATAAAATCTGGAAACCTGAAAATGTTTAACATGTGATAATAGTATGAGCAGATGAGGTCTTCAGAAAGGATCTACTGAAGATTTGTATTGGTATGCATATGTGAAAGAGAAAGAACAAAAATCCCCAAACCCAGCCACCAGGGTCAGGAAGACAAATTCAAAGATTCAGTGATACTGCAGAGCCTTGTAGACAGAAACCAACCTGGGAAAAATACTTGTAATTTTGCATTAAGCAGAAGATTAGTAAAATATTGGCTAAAGAGCAGTCAAGATAATGAAACAGCAAGTCCATGAAAGATGGAATAATGTGTTTTACGTTTAATTAAGGCATTAGAGTGTAGACATAAACAATGACAAGGACTAGAGCCACTGAGAGAAGTCTTTTTAAGTCTCCTTGATCAATTGTCAGGTACAGAGCTAAAAACCCAAGCACTGCATAGCTCCCACTGACAGTGGGTGATGTGATCCATGTCTGTTGGTAAAAAGCCAACTCCTAACCAAATTAGGCAGAAAACCAAAGTCAGGACAGTGTTGCAAACTGTTATAGATGTCATGCTTGCCCTACTTGAAAAGCAAGAGTGTCCAGTGAAAGAGCTGCAAACAAAGCCAAAAATAAGAATATATAGCAAAAGTGGGTGTCTTGAAAGCAATAGCAAGACCAGAAAGCATTAGCAGATACCACTGAAAAGGAAAAGAACAAGAAGGTGAAACTCAATCTAATTCATCAGTTCAACACAGTGTGGGAGGCATAGCAGCACAGTGAACCATAAGTAAAAATTCAATATACAAAACCTAAAAAACTAAAAAAACCCACACTTTTGTTAAAAGCAGGTATCTGAGGGAGGACCTAAAAAGAAGACTTGTGAAAAGCAATCTAAGTTTTTATTACGAAAAGCTGCATAAAAATAAATTTTCAGCTGTTGTAAAACAGTCCCTTTTCAGAGCTTTTAATTTACTTAGGCCAGATGAGATTTACTTAAACCAAGATGAGGATCAGGTAGGATTTGGGAGTGGGGGGTGGGTTTATAACTTTCTGTCTCAACTCTACCATGTTGCACATTTTTATATAAGATTCGTATTATAGAGGCTGAACCTAAGGCAGTGATGGTTAAGGCAAAAAAGATGGTTTTACAGAGAGGAAATTTCACAACAGAACTCTCACAATCAAATCAATCTTATTATTTAAATCCTCAGAAGGATCTCAGTAAACTGTTGAGCTCACATTGCCCTAATTGGAAAAGCTGGTAATTATACAGTTCTTGGTGATGTTAAGCATTGTTGTATGTTGTAAAGTCCTGACTCTAAGCTGCTCAGTTTAGGGACTCAGTGAGAGTGAACCATGGTCCTTTCTGGCCATATACAGACTTCCTTTCTATGGGAACAGGTTCTCTACACATCCCTCTTTGTGGATAGAATGAGATCAGAAGGTATGTGCATGTCCTAACACACCTGGGCCAAACTATTTAGAGTGACCAAGATATCTCAGATTTTAAATTTACTACCTTCAAGAGAAGAGAATATAGACATCCTATGGCTAGTTCTGTACAATTACGTGCTCAGTCTGTAAAGTCTCATTTTCCTGAAAGCTGACAGTCTTTCAGCTTCACCTTTACACAGCACCTAGAAGACTGAATCCCCTCTCTTTGTAAGAACTGCTGTAACTGAAAGTATTACATTTATATAAATGTGTCACTCCATGCGGTTGAAAGACATATTTCCATCTTTCCCTTATAACTCCTGCCCAGCACAGCCTGTTCCAAGTGTCAACATCTGATTGCCATGTGACTTTCAGCTGGCTGTAGTCCTACTGTACTGGCATGACTCCAGCAATCTGATGATCTGACAAACAAAAGTTTGCAGTGGTGATTCTCAGGACTTTCTGAATGTGGCTATTAACATTTATTTCTCCAATCATTCAACCACCTCAACAGTAAAGCACTTTGGAAATTTCTCAACTTTTTCCTACAACATTACTTCCTGGTTCACCTGAATTCTTTCAGCATGATTAAAGCCATTAGTATTACTTATTTACCTGGCTTCAGTCACAGAGAACAATAGATTTGGTATTATCCACTTCCTGCTCAGATTCAGGGAAACACATCTCAAGCATGTACAACTCTCTCCCTTCAGTGAAATCAGCAGAACAAATTTATTCTGTGCAAAGTTTTGCTGACGTGTAAATCTGAACCCATCAGCAAAATGCATCATAAGAACAATTATGAGAGCGAACACTCTTTTCAATATTATTAAAAGTTCAGCAAATGTATTTGTTAAATTGCAACCTTTCATGCTTTATTTTTTTTTTCCTATGGTAAAACAGGCTGTTGTCAAAAAATACTGATGGATGATTAATTTGGGCTAATTTCAGTGAATTATAACATGGTAAAACTCAACGCTCAAATTAGTCCCTCTCAGACAACTGATACAGAGGCTCACAGGCTCACCACAATCTTTCCTACAGAGATAATAACACTTGTTTATTAAGATGACCACTACAATGAGAGGCAGACAGAAGATGAAGGCATAGACCAGTTGCAGTTATCTGTTTGTGTCTTCGAAACTTTCATCTTTAACTGATGAAACAGAAAACTGAAATCAAGCAACTACCACTCAGGGAGTATAGGCAGGTGGGTGGGGGTTTCCTCCTAAAAGAATACGTTTGTAACTGTCATCAACTACATTGTTACACTAATTTTATCTGCATACTAATTTCAAAAGCATGACCTGTACTTAATCTTGCTATTTACAGTGCTCTGTAAATTAACTGTGAAAGTAATTTATGTCTAAGTTCATCTATGCCAGTGAGTTGCCGAGGCACTGCTATGGCATTATTGCAGTCCTACTTCTTATTTATTATAGCTTGGCCTGTATGCTGTACTAATTCTACACTTTAAAATATGCCTATTTTGCCGTAGTAGTTAGCATAGATCAGTTGCATGACATATGGTATATTACTTATCTGCATACAGACCTGTATTACATAAACCAGCATGACAGCTCTACAAAGCATTAGCTAAGTCTCATGTCAGATTTTGGTTAGCTCTTGTGGCAGATTTTCCTTACCTGTGTTGCTGGAAAAAATCCTCTAATATTATAAAGTATGCAAAGCCATAGTACTTCTGCACCTTGAATTTCCTACAGCAAGACTGAGAGGCAGAGGCAGAGTCTGATTTAAAACAAACAGACAAACAAACAAAACAACAAACTACCAAAATGAACAAGATAAAAAAACCACCACCAAAAGAAACCCAAAACAATCAAAAAAACCCTCAATTTCATGCTGCATTCTATGAATATAAAAAAATAAATAAGGCTTTCATAAGACAATGGAAGAGGACTTAGAAAGATTTTCCTTCAAGGTTGTTACATTCATGTTTACCTCAAAGATGTGAGTCTTTTTCCAGTTTCATACAAAGACAAGGAGCCTGGCTTGTCCTGAGTATATCATCACTGAGGCTGCAGTCAGTTTCTTTTCATTGACTTCCAACTCAATGAGACCTCAAATCACCTGGAGCAACTCCACTAAAGTCAGTGGAAGAGTTTAGAGTTCCTGTGGAAACAAGCCAACATTTGGTACTCTGGGATCAAAACATAAAATGTCAATCTTCTTACCAAGAGCTGAAAGACCACACTTGTTTTAACTTACAGTAATACAGTGAGGTATGAACTTGGTGAAGTTATTGGCAAGTTTGGCTCTTGTGGTGAGAGTTCTGTGCACAGATTTTTTCCCAGCTACCTTCATCCAGTTTGCATAGGCTGTATTTCAACTTTCAGTTGAAAAATCTTGCAAAGTACTTACATTTACAGTGTGGCCAGTGCAGCGTTTATCAACGTGAAAAACCTGAGCATTTATCCGCTATTATCTCTGAAAAAGTTCTTTACTTTTTATGCAACAAAAGGATTTGTGCTATGCCATAAAGACTTTCTGAATTAAAGAGAAAATACTGGGGAACTGATAAAGGAAACACACAAATATGTGTTATCAAGAAAAAAACCCTTTTATTCTTTGATTTTCTTTAGAAATTATGACATGCAAATTTAAAATGGTGGCATGTAATATGTCAATGTATCAGAAAATAGAACATTTTGCTATTTACATTACGCTCAGAAACAAGGGTAAAAAAAATCACTGCTGTAAGGTTATAAAGGTAAGGCCCTACAGTCAAGCACTGCAACAAAAAGCAATTTGAGCATTTCACTAATTTATTCACTCACTTTACAATACAGTGTTTAGCAATGTGATCACAGGCTATCTTCTGAAAGATCTGATTCATACAAGAAACACAGGAATGCTGGTGCTTCCTCAGAGGCTTGTGCTTGTTTGCACTGCAATGGGCAAACACTGACCTTCTCTTTTGGTGTTCACCACTGAATAAATGGGTAAGGCCCTGTTCTTAACTTCACTGAATGAGAATCATCATTTTCCTCCCCAGATTGTGCTGTTATCACAGTATTTTAGAACTGTTTTTGAAGTATAATAGAGAAAGAAACTTCTGCTCTGCTCTAGGGATGTCACACATCCTATCCAGTCACCACAGAGGAGTTACATGAGTTTAAAATGTTCTCAGTCTAAGAGGAGTGTTCAAAATATCCCACTGTGCTATTGTCCAGGACACTACTCTGCATGTAAGAATCAAACTCTTTTTAGAATCTTGAAAACTGACAAAACTAAGATGATTTTTCAAAAACTGAAAATGCATATGTCTATTACCATAACAAATATTCCTAATAGTTAAAATGATTAACAGTATTCAAAGTTCCAAAAAAAGTTCAGAGATTTTTTTGTCAGATGCAAAGAAGAAATATTATTTTTCCTTAACTTCATTCTTAGAAATGGCCAAACCATTAAAAAAATAATTTCCTGAGTCAAACATTCAGCATGACAAATGTATGCCCAAACACTTTAAATTTAGCAAAGTTATACACTGCTATAAACATGGCCTTGCAGCATAAATGCATTTATTTTGATAAATATGTTTACACTGCAGGATATAAAATGGATAAGATATGAATTGGATTTGGAATTATCTGCAAACTGGTAAACAGCACTGAAGAAAAACATTTTTTATGTATGTTTATTATATAATACCTAATCTCTTCCTATAATTTTATTTAGGGAAAATAACCTATTTTATATCTATGATATGAATATGAATCTCTGTGTGGTTGAAGCTCTGAGTAAAGTTTTGTATGGGTGGGTACCAAATATCACAGAGTCCCTATCCCGTAATCTGCAGCTCCCCCTCACCTCTGCTATCCATGAGCAGGAAAAGAAAGGGATACAATTGCAGTATTTGTGCTTACGTGGTGATGCTTATGTCTTCTGTGAGAGGTAGACAGTGTCTAGTTCTTTCTAAAGAGAATATTTTCTGATGGACCGTGATGAAGCAGCAGGAGGGAGGAGATGTTCAAAGAAAAGGAAGGGATGTGTAAAAGGAGAGCAGGTGCTAGCAGTGGGTAATAAATTTTTTTTCACTTATAACCTTTTTCTTAAGGCAATACATCAAAATCTCTATTCAGGACAAATCTCCTATTGGATATTAAAAATTCAACATGTAGTACTAATTTTGGAACTTATGTATTTGTGGATAAATGTCACTTCTTCACATTCCTTGAGGAGATATTGGTTTTCAATTATTTTGCTGGTTTCTAATTCTGCATGGACTTTTTTATCACTCATACATTAGTTGGTTTTAAACTTGCAAAAAATTGCTCACAGTAGAAAAGAAGTCAAACTCCTGTAATTGCTAGATGGCACTATCCTGCCCTTTTGAGGTGAAAGCAAGACAGCATGGGATTTTTTTTTTCCTTACACTCTTTCAACATAGGAGCCAGGAGCAGACAGTCAGTTGAAACAGTGATGATTAAAAATGACAACTTGTAGCATGTGTTATCACAGCAACTCTATACAATAATTCTGCTGACAATGTATTTTGCTAACCATATGGATTTGGGGAAAATTGTTTTTTCTGTAGGAAATCAACTGCAGACAAATTATCACAGAATGCTTTTCCCAGGATCTGTATGGGACAAGCACACTTGTCCCAGCACTGCATGAGACAAATGCAATGTTAGTTTAAAAGGTCTTTGTCAGACACTGGGCAAAAAACTGGCCCCTTTAAAGTTAGTGACTAAACGTGCATGGATGTTACTGAGGCTGAAGTTGTTCTAATTTCTCATGTAACTATTGGACTGTCAAATGTTTTAGGTTCAATTCAGCCTATTCACATTACGAGAGCAATCTTTTCTCTCAATGGCTTTCTCTCTCTGTTATTTTAATCAAATAAATCACATCACAAGCTTGTGGTCAGGCAGGGATGTGGCAGGTTCTTGAAGCTGTCAGATGTGAACCTTGCTGAGCTTGAAGTTTTCCTGAGGTAACCGTGAATTTTAAATTCACCCCTTGAAGGACACACTTCTTCTGTATGTAATTTCAAGCATTTTAAACAAGGGTCATTACAGAACAGCTGCACTTGACGGATTTGTAGGAAATAAGAGATAAAATGGAATCACCCACTTTAAAGTATGATGGGACCAAAGCTCTAGACATGCCTGGAAGAAGGCATGACACAACCCCAGAAACTGAAATGTAAGGGATTTCATTTGGGTAAAACCAACATTTCCATATGTCTTCCTATGTCTTAGCGGCAGCTTTCTCCCGAGAGTGACAGACAGCATAGCAAGGACTCTCCCTCTGCCTTCAGCAGCCACAGCAGAGTGGTGCCAATTAGCTGCCCTACAATCCACTCAGAAACCTTAATGACAATTTCAGACAAATTATCATTAGCCAAAATAGCCTAGGTTCACAGGTTAAGTGTGCTGGTGTCATTAAGCTAAGTACAAAGAATAAACAGGATCCACCTACATAAATAACAGCCTGGGCAGGGAACACCCTTTGAAAACCAAAAAATAGAAACACAGTTAAAAAAAAAAAAAAGCAAAGGGGAATTATTCATGTTACTGTGAAAGCTGAGAGCAATACTCAGAGGAAAAAGTATATATTTACAGCTTGCAGATTTTTAACAATATTTTTGAACAAAATTTTTACTAATTAGAGAAGCAGTTTGAAAGCTTTGAGTCAGATTCTTCAGGTTCACTGGTGCAAATCCTTTTGGAACAGCTTGATCCTCCATTTTTCATTTTTGTTGTGTTCTGTAGATATGTGAAAACAGTTCAACTTTCCCGGCATGCTGGAGACCTCTCACCCTTGCAGAAGCAATGCCAAAGGCAAAAAGCACCAAAATCTTAAAAAAACACTACTTTTCCCCTTCCAGTTGCTATTTTTGGTATATATTCTCCAGTTTACCAAGCTATGTGATGTCAGCTCAACTGGAGACTTCACAAAAGATGAACTCACAGCAGCCCCCTCATGCCTCAGCTTGCAAAGTAAAACAACTTCTCGCAAGTGACAGAAGAAAAATTCTGTATTATTCCAATGTCCAAAAGAATATTGTCTGTATTCTTAAGACTGCAGATTCATTTCAGTGGGAGGTCCATTCCTGTGAACAGAATGCCAGGAAGTGATAAATCAAACCTGTTGCTTTGGATAACCACATTAGATGCAAATATTTTTATATGAAAAATTACTGCATTGTAATGTTACTAATACAATCAGCAATGCCAATTAGATAATTAATAGCAGAAAATTCACTTCTTTCATTCTAAGTCCCTCAGCCTGCAGAATGAGGAGTGTATTTGCAGTATCAGCATAATAGGAATGACCAGGGAGCCCAGACAGCCTCTTTCACTCTCTCCATCTCTCTCGCTTTCTCTGGATGCACACAGAGTTGTGAGCTTGTAAGAAAAATCCTGAGTCCTTATAATTCCACCCGTTCCTACTGCCCAGAGTTCTCTCAGAGAATTTCTAATGCAATTTGTCTAGGAAAATGATACCTTTCACTATCATTTACTGAGACAGAGAGAACATAGAATATCCTGTGAACTGTCATTTATATTTTCCAACTCATAAGCAGTTTTCCTTGCAGATATTTTAAACAATCTCTGAAAACAGTGTTACAGAAATGCCATGAATCCAGGTCTCCATCATGCAATACTTATCAGTCAGCTGTGAAACTGTGGTCCTCTTGACACTGGCTTTTCCATCTTCTCTTCCAAAATGGGGATTTTAAAAGAAATCTAAAGCCAGAAAGGTCAGAACTGGAGTCTGTTATGTTGACCTGGGGGGACTCACACCAGAGAAATCAGGGCATGAGTGGTAGTCTTACCAAATCTGAATGATAGAACTTCATGTCCCTTTGAAAATGTGTTAATGACGTCAACACTGCAAGAGGAGAGGATAATCAGGTCTAAAATTGGGAATTCTCTTCCTCAGATTCATTTTTTTCCTTGATTCCCAGGGGAAGACCACTCTCATTTCCCTTAAATGCAAAAATGCATTTCTTATTTTTAACCTACCCATTGTCATTTAGGTCATTATATAGTGATGATTATTCAAAAATTTCCTCTCACTTCAGTAACATTAAATGAATTTTGCTCACTGTGCTGCACACAAACTCAGAGTAGCACACCCAGTGACAGGACATTTTCAAACAACCTTCAATTGTATGATTCATTTCCCTACGGCTGTTTCACATGAGTACTAATACTCAGAACTTTCCTGCCAACAAGGATTGGCCTCTTGACTTACTCGTTTGGTGAGGGCAGCTTCCCTTAGGCATTTACCTCATTATATCCAACTAGCAGTTACCATCTGAGTTCACTATCTAACTGTGACTTGCCAGGTTATATTCTCTTTCTCCCTTACACACATATTATTGGACTTTTCTCGCACAGCATCACAAATTTGGTCCTTGTATGCAGATTATGCATACAGCCTTGGTACATGTACAGCAATACAGAGAAATACTTAATAAGCTTCATCACGCAGGCACTACAGAAAACCTCTGATTTCCACAGTACTTGTGTCCAAAGCCAGTTTAGTTGTGGAGGTAAATATTTAAATGGCTTTTATAGTCCTCTTGGTAATAGAAAGAACACAGCTGAAGAAATGAAAAAGTGAGCCAATACTCCACACTTACTGTGCAAGTTGACACAAAAATGCATGTCCTCAGGGACAGGAGATCAGTCCCAGACCAGGGCGATCTCATTTGGATTACCGGCTTAGCAGTCATTCTGCTCTTCTCTAGCAACTCCTGAGACTGAAAGAGTTACACCACTGTTGGACACATTCTAGTTGAAAAAATGAGCAGAGATGCTCCATATGTGCATTGACAGAGCTGGGAGATGACTTTACAGGTCAGCTGTTTTCCTCTGAACAGGTGGATACAAGCAAGAGCAAGATGATACCTTCAAAAAGCATCTGCTACTAGCCACTGATTAACACTGACCATAACTTGCCAGAAATTATTAGCATTGTAGAATGACTCATTTTACCTCGACGTAGTCTAAGGATAAAGAAACCACACTTAGCTAAAGGTACCTAAATCAGACCTAAATGAGTTAGTTTAAGCTGCAGAATAAAGGTAACCATGTTAGCACAGTGTGACACTTGCTTCTGGACAGAGCTAATTAATCTGTACAGAGTGCAGTGATAATGTGGCTATATTGTTTCTGGCAGCAGCTCAGCATGGACCTTCCCATAGCTCTGTTGTTCCTTCCTTCCTGAACCTCAGTGCCATATCAGTCAACGCTTCGCAAGTTTATCGAGAACTAAGATAAAAGTGGAAGCAAATTCTACTGGTAATTGGAATATATAATATTTTTTTTTAATTCAAAATGCAAAAATATACCACTCAAGCATGCTTCCCACATAACAGTCCCTCTTAAAAAGATCCTCTTTAGAGTCACAGGCCAAGTATTGCATTCAAAGTGATGGGCGAAGAGGAAAGGTTAATAGAAAGATGTGTTAGACTGAAGATTGTTTAGTGTCATCCATGGCACAGAAAGAAGAATATTCTTTGCAACCTAGATCTTCTTCTGAACACTGAGACATTAATCTGATATCAGTGGTGGCATTTCAGTGGATTTCCATGGAAATATTTCATTTTATATCAGGCACATTTTCTTTCCAGGGGCAAAAAAAAAGTCTAAGTATTAATAGTTAAATATCTGATGTTTCATAAGCTGCTGTTTGACAAGCTCAGTGAGTTCTGATAATTTATTTGCTAGATCAGGGTCCTCAAGTAAGATTTTGTTTCTGTTATCACCTTTCTTTCATTCTTATTTTTGACTTTATGTGTCTATTATTACTTCTAAAAGACTTTTGTGAATTCCGTGTTGATCAGAAGAACTAACTTAGAATGTATTCCTGTAAGAGGTCTCTGTTCTCCAGACTAATTATTAATCTTTGGTTGATTAATGAATTACAATAAACCCATGCATGACTTCACACCAGGGTATGTGCACAATTGCTTACACACATATATACATCTTTATATGTTTTGGTTTGGTTTGGGATTTTTTTATTATTTTAACAAAGATATTAAGGTATTAAAATATTTTACAAGCGTTGAGAATTTCATTTTACATTCATCCTTTGAGCAATAAGGTTAAGGGCAGACCTTGTTATGCAGTCAGCCAGGCGTACCAACTCAGGCCTGAATGTACAGGAAGTTTCCCATCAGCTCTCACAGCACCGGATGGAGACTTTGGAAATTAAGACTACAAGTTCAAGCAGCTGAAGACTCTTGTGTGGCATGCTGCCAACCTCTTGTGTCCCCTCCCTTTTATTACAGCTTGCTGATATGCAGTCACTTCATCATAAGTCTTGACGCAATATTTGTAAAAATGTATAGAGGTTCTCTGATGAAAAGCCATCCATGAATTCTATCATCATCATTATTTGCATTTATCTTACTATTGAGAACTGTAATAGACTTTACTGTCATACGCCAACAGCAACCTATGAGTCACTGCCACCTAACTCAGCAGGGCATGAACTAGCTGCAGAAAATTGGACTGGGTCATACTTTCTTTTGCCTCAGAGGTATTTGGACAGAATTCACTTCTCAGATGAGAAGGGCCACCAGCTGATCCCCATATCACGTAAGGGTTCGGCTTGATGATCCTTGTGGGTCCCTTCCAATTCAGAACATTCTGTGAAACTGGCTATTTGTAGTTCCATGGAAATTCTTGATGAAACAGGCCCTTTAAGGCCTTGCTACTTGTACAACCTTATAATATTCACAAGTGTAAAAATTTTTTAAACTTCCACCAAACACTTTGTCAAAACTTCGACCCAGTGAGAATAGCATGGACAAGGTCCACTTAACAGTGGGTGGCTTTGGAGGTCTCAGAGACTGCAATATTATCAGAAAATGTCTCATGGAAGAAAAATTAATAATGATATTCTGCCTCTTCTGCAGGCTCTAGTGTGCTGATGGATATTTGTAACAGACTCTATTGAAGTGAAATGATACATATTCAGTAGATTAAATATAATCATCTCTACACACAAAAGCTGAAGCTCTGATTTTTAACTGAATATTTGGCATCATGACAATGGACTGCTGAATACAAACTATTTTCTGTAATCAGATGATTGATATAGACTAAGGAGAAGTAAAATTATTTTATTTTGCTTAATCATTTCTACAGTTAAATTGACTTTGTGCTATAGAAGGGCTTTGTGTCCAGATGGAAAAAACATGCTAGTAGTACTGGATGTTTGTAGGAGAGATGCCTTTCATGCATATCTCATCTCTTAATAACTTTCATTCTGGGAAAGAATTGAAAAATGTTTTGAATTTACTTGAAGTGCTCAGATATTTAATAAACTGCAATTGCACGACTCACAATAAATCACAAAAGCAGTATGCTTTCTCAGCCATACCTTTAAGACCTGCAGTAATTGAGTCTAGAACTATGCAACTTAGTAACAAAGCTAAAGCATCCATTCGAGGGAAGACCCATAAACTAAGTTGCTTTAGGAAAACAAACAAACAAGCAACAACAACAAACACAAAAAAACAACCCCCCAAAACCCCAAACAAACAAAAAAAACAATGCTAAGGATCTATAAATCGAGCAATGTCCTAGAGTCTAGCAAATGAAAACCCTGGAGCAGGATTAGTTACCCATGGAAGGAAAGATGCAGGAACTACACAGAAATCAATTACCAGTGGAAAATTCTCTGCAGAACATCCATTCCTCTATGTTAAGTTCTTTCTCTTTTGAGCCTGTGAAACATCTCAGGCAAAAGTTCCATTTTGACTGGACACGTGAAAGTCTTAATAAGGCACAAGATGTGGTTTTAGATATTTATGTCACACATACTTTTCTTTTGGTAGGCTTGACACACAAATTTAGGCATGGCATTCAGAGAGTATTTTTTAATGGATTTTAAAAGAAAATTCAGAAAATTGATTAATGTTGTGTTCCTTCTTCACTGTCAGACTTCTTGAGTTGACTGACTCTCTTGCTTCTTTTCAATGTCACTCATAACTGACCATGACAATCACATCAACACAGGCAGTGAAGTATCCTCTTGTATAAATATACCTTTATGAGAGTAGAGAAATGAATACAAGTCAAGGAACTTATGAAGTCACAGGTATAATGAAATAATACTGCTATCACTGTCAATAAAACTAGATCTAGCCATATCTTGAGCAAACGGAAAAATTTATTGCTTTCATTAGTTAATGCTTGAAAATGTTTCTGTGTTCATATTTCCACAAAAAATAAATTGTTCACCTCAACATTTTTCATTTAGTGGCCATTTTAAAGTGTCCTACACTTATTTTAAGAGGAGTTTTGATGTATTTCCTCTTGATGATAAACCAACAAAAAGAAACAGAGAGGATACTTGCATAGCCACTGGAGAACTGAGAATATAAGCTTAGGCCATATACGTTATCTTTTCTATGTCCATTTGCCTGATGCAAAAGTTGAGAGCAAAAAAATATTATGATGGCATTTATACCAAATTTAAGATTAATACCATGACTGAGGGAAAAAAATAATAAAGTTGTATAGCTTGGCACCTAGAAGAAGACAGATTTCAAAGCATAGATTCCTTAAATAAACTCTAGCATTCATCAATTTTCTCTGAAAAAATTAATATTATGATAATTTTTCTAAGAATGGGTTTGTCTTAATTACATGCTTAATAAGAAGAAGTAAAAAAAAAAAATCTCAACTTTCTCAAAGCACAGCAGAAATGGGAAATAATTTCATTTTGACAATGTTAAAAACCTTTCATGCTGTTTTCATTGCTAATTTATATTAGGCTGTATTGCATTCTATTGACAATCACAGATAAGAAAAGAAAATCGATGAATTGAAATATTTTTACCATATTAAAATAATAATAAATTACAACCTCTTGAAATGAAAGCAGGCAATAAGCAAAAATTAAATTCTCCAGCGGTCCTAAATGACGGTAATCAGATTTTTTTTTAATTTAGAATTTCACTGAAAGATAGCAAGCTATCATATCCTCTATCTCCCATTAACACAAATCCAGCTTCTGATCTGCTTTACTATATTCACTGCTTGTAAAGATTATTTTATTACCTCCCTATGAAGTAAATTGTTCCTGTTTGGCACAGACTACTGGAAAAATCAATGCAGACCCATACTAGCATGGAAGGACTAACAGGAAACACTGGGGTTTCTCAGAACTCCCTAAATGTCCTGGGAGATGTGTCAATTTAAGGCATCCTTTTAGTGAGGTACAGTATATTCACCACTATTAATCTCATTGTGCTGATAACAATAAAGCTCAATAGCTCCTTTTATGGTTGATTATTTTTAGAGTTGCAATGGAGGAAGAAATGGGAATGAACACTATAATACCCTGCATGAAAAACAGGAAGGCACAAGACTTACTGAAAGGAAGACTCTGAAAGACCAATAAGGTGTCAGTAACAACTCACAACACACACACACAGAAAAAGAAAAAAAAAAAAGAAAAAAAAAGGGCTGCAAGAGGAGTAGCTATTTGAGTATTTATTTTGAGAGGAACAAAGAAGTCAGTGTGTTTTTTCATGCAGTACAGGAGCCCACAGGATGGCATACAGTGCAACCTGCCTTTGTGAACAAGTAGAGAACAGACCGGACACATAAAAGCAGAGAAAAGAAGGAGGCAAAAAAAATTTATTTTTGCCTCATTAATTGCAGTACAGAAACTCTGTGCAAGTGTCACACATCTCAGGTGTATAGAAATCTAGGGTCTCATGAATCATCACTACTAAGCAAATAGTATCCAACTTTACAACAGGAAGAGACATGCAATCTACAATTTACTTTTTCCTTCTCACATACTGCTCAAAAATGCAGCTTGTCATATTCATTTAACATTACTGTTAGGCGTTAGATTTCATTATTTCATAAGGGGTTGAAACTGCATCATTTATAAAGTAAACAGTTTGCTCTTTGTTCATGTGATGGTTATTCATTCTGTCGTCAGGTTAGATACTGAAAATAAATACCAGTGGTTTAGTTGTGAATGCTGTATTGCACAAACTGTGTAAGGTTTCTCTTGGGAGAAGGATGATGGTACACTGGTTTCTCTGGGATTAGTCATTCATATTGCACCCTTTTCATAAGGAAGATGATATAATACATATGGCTGCATAAAAACATTCATACTTCTCACTTCAAAAATTAAGTTATTCTCCCTATGCTCATGTACTACCTTGGACTTTTGCCAACATCTTTACGAATTCCATGGAAGAAAAATTAAATAAACCACTGGTATAATTTGTTCTAAAAAAGGTCTCAATGCTAATAAGTGTATTTGACTAATACAGTGTAATTTGCAGCACTTAGTAATAGATAGCACTGACAGACACTTTTTGGACCAAGTGACTGCCAGATGACACTGATTACCTCACAAGCTGCTGCAGCTAAACTGGTTCACATATGGTCATGGAATGAATATGAGGAAATGAGGTTCCAAAGCTGGTTTAGGAAGAAATGGACAGTTTTAATGGCAGACACCATTACCCAACTAGCAAATGAAAATGGTGGACATGAGATAGCTGTTGCTACAGTGTGTGCCATTTTCATGTGATAAATCCTCATAGGCCATCTGACTCCATTATTGATCAAAAGACTATAGCAAACCGGCCAGAGTATTTATTGCCTTCCATTTACTCCTCTGCAAAGAGTATAAAATGTTATCAGTGTGGGTTATGATTTTAAAAGACAAGGTTGAGCACAGAGCTCACTCCTAACCCCTGTCTTGAGGGAAACTGAGTAGGCTACACTGGGAAGTTTTCTTCCTATTCTCTATGCTCTCATGATCTGTAACAGATGATACTCTGCAGTGCTTACACTGGGAGTCACAGAGTTTTGTCAATGCTATACATTTAATTTTGAGAAAGTAAAAAACTGGTTTTATCAAATGGAGAAAAATCAATAGAACACAGTTTGGCATCTCTTCATGCTTTGTCCCCTCAAAAACATACTGGTTACAATACAAATATTAACATGACTTTTCATTTTGCATTCTAAATTTGCTCACATCTGTAGACCTAAGTTTTTCCTGGAGTACAGATTTAATTTTTTTGCATTTTTTTCATGCAAAAAGGCACAGACACAATTAAAGAATGAAATCCTGCAGTTACTCATATATTATAAATCTTTTCCTATCCAATCAGAGTGAAATGCCAAAATTTTCTGCATAGACTGGATATACATCCTATATTTTATTCTTTCAATGCACAGTTATAATGTAAGAAGACAAAGCAAGATATCACAGAGATTCCATTAAAATTAATATTGAAAATAGTGACAGGCTACACTGAACAAGCCAAATTCATCCATAGTGTGAGTCTGACACTGTCAGTAGGATTAAATCAGAAATTAATTTGGTCATGGATATCCATACACAGATACACCAGCAGATTATTTCATGGAGCAATTTTTTTCATTATGCAAGAAAACCAGATTGAAATCTAGTGAAACTGTGTAGGCTAATCTGACTCATTGCAAGCTGGAAAGTTTGCTATATAATCAACACTCATTAACAATATTGCATTATCTTTGCTTAAGATATACAGGAAATGACAAATGCCCATGAATCCTGATTTGCACTAGATTTGGACTTTTACATAAAAGACAGGTTGAACAAACCTCTTTCTGGGATATGTGTGAACAGCCAGTGAAAAGTTTAAAGTAATTGCAGATGTGAAGGTGAGGGCACCGAGGTTTTAGTTCATTCACATACAGTGAAGCAGCCACATTATTTGTTAGATACATGATTGTTGCATATTGTTGGCCGGGGGGAAAAAAAAAGTGAAGGAATAGAACAGGAATGAGCAACTGAGTAGCGGAAGGTGCTTTATCACAGAGCATCTGAAAAGAAGAAATGTTATTTCATACATATGCTGATTATTTTACTTTTTAAAAATATTAGAAATTTGGTGTAAAACTTCTACAACTGGACAAAAAAACCCCATCTAAATGCAATGTATTTATCCATTAGGCAACTAAGTTGAGAAGTTCCTATTTTTCCCACTTTTTGCAGTAAATGCAAGCACACAAACTGCTATCTAAAAGGAAAACCATCAGCTTTAAGAAGGGGTAGCAAGAAATGAACAAAAGTCAAGAGTAAGGCTGGGAAATATGTACTAATTTCCTAGTAGTTGAGTTTTGTCCTGAAGTAGAAACAGAGAAGAGTGGTTTTAATCTTGTAAAAGTTTATGATCAACGATTACTTTCTCTCATTTTAAGAATTTCTAGTCCAATTCTGCCATACTCCCTCAGTGTTAGCTGCATTATACAAGAATAAACTTTATTGCTACAGAGCTACTTGTGCTGGAAGTTTTACAGAGTTTCTGCATAGATTAATTTATTCATTTTCATTAATCCAAGTTGACGCCCACAGCCACATTCTCATCTGACATGAACTAGGACAATATCACAAACTTATACCATTTTAAACATTTTCTTTAAAGACATAAACTCAGGTGGTCTGTTGACTGGGCCCAGATATTCCAGCTGCTCTTCTGTGTCCTGCTCAACCACTTAAAGAAGGTGAAATAACCAACTAACATATAGGAACAGGCATCACAAGTGATGTGTTCATACTTCCACTACATTCCTTCAATTCCAAAGTAGCCATGCTTTATAATCTTTCTCATATTTCCCATCTTCAAAATAATTAGATATTTTTGGCCTCTCTTATTCCAGTCTTTTCTTTATCCAATGGTCACAAACTTTCTACTTACAGACTTAATGGCCATTCATGACTATTCATACTCATTAGTTTTAATGTCAAAATTTGCACTTTATCTTAAGGAAGTTAACTTCCTTCCTGCATTTATCTCCCCTCTTAATCCTGAAATATTTAGATATATCCCCTTTCACCTTTAATTTCACTGTAAAACCAGGCAATCTCTGTTAATTCTTTCTCATAAGATTGCCTTCACAGGCCATCTCTGGACTGTTTTGGCTTGATTGTACCACACAACTCTCCAAAGCAGTCCCTACAGTTTTTATAAACAATATATACAAAATAAATACATATTAATTTATTTGTATATATACCTATATATCTTTTGCCTGGAATTATTTTTGGTCAACTTACAAGCAAAACATTAAAGAGCAGAAGATGAATTCTCATACAATTCAAGCTCATTACTTTGTCCTATTCTTTGTTTGATTATTTTGGAACAAACACTTTGCAAATCCAAAAGATTCTCATGTCACTTCTTAACCGTGCATTTAATTAGCCAGCTTAGCTTTTCTTCAAAAGGTATTACTGGACTTGCGTATCTAGTCTTAAAATATTTGAGAATTGGGTATTTGATTACATAATTAAATCACCCACAATTAAATCAGATGGGAAGAAAACAACAATGGAATGAAAATTTCTTTTTAAGCACCTTACTTTCATAAGGCTCGCTCCAAAATTCTTTTACATTATAGTCCATCCTTTGAAGGCATGGCTGCCAAAGACCAGAAACTTCAAATATGGGGCTAGTTCTGTAATAGACTATTGCCATAGCGTCAAGGTTTTTCACAGACCATAACAAGTTTCTCACAGGTCAGTCTGAGGCTGTAATATCAAATTTTATGGAAAATACACTACAAGCAACATGGTTGGTGCATTTTGAAATACCCATAACTGATTCAAAGTCCAATCACAACTGAAGCACTTTAGCTGAGGAACTTTTGAACTATGATGTGATATGTTGGTAGCTATCTTCATAACTTACAATATCTCCCCATCCCTTCCTTCTCACATCCTTTTTTGTTCATGCATGTGGCAATAGCAAGCTTCTGAGCCAAACCCTGACCCTTGCTCAAGTCTAAGTCACATAGGAATGCAAGCAAGCATTTTCAAACACAGATTCATAATAGCCACTATTAGAACAGGAACTTGTGTTTATCATGAGGTGATTTTATCACACTGTTGCTATATATACTGCCAATTAACAATTAGCAATATTTAAGCAGTATTTTAACAACATGAATGATTAACAATACAGTGGGTAAATTTTATTATCTATATTTTTACAATCAGGTCAGAGCTCAAACAGGATGCCAAAGTGCTCTCAGATCACTCTAAAGACATTGTCAGGACCACGCTATGGGTGGCAGGCTGGACTACAACACAACTACATGACCCAGAGTAAGGTTTCAGTGCTGCCCAAAATAGCAGTCCTGCTTTAGATTGACCAACATTGTCTCCTGCTAAGACCAACTCATTAAAAGGAGGCTCTGGCATGGAGCATAGTGACAAAGCTGTGCTGGCTTCAATGCCTGTATCTCTGCAAGGAGCCAAGCAAACTCACCTCCTGCCTAAAGAATTGTTTCTGCTCTATGTGATGAGCTATGCAATTCTGCTTGATGATTTCTCAAGAAAGATGAAGCCTTCTTTCTGCCTAGGTGTCATCCTCATTAAAAATGCTATTACAACCTGCTTCAAATACTTATGTGGAAGGTGCCCTTTTCACTTTCTTTTGCTTCTCAATGAATAAGTTAATAAGTTTCCACAAGTAGTGCAAACTGCTTTACCCTTGCCCTTCACTTCTGTGTTCTTAGGTGAGAAAAACTCTAGACCATTCTGCCTTCTCCTTTACTTTATTTACAGCCCCACTCTTACCTTCACTGCTATAATTGCTTATGAGTTACACAAAATCAGTCACTTGCCTTTATTCATACTGAATAGCCCCATAGACCATAGTGAAGGCATGCTGAGTGCAGCATACTTCAGTTTATGGCACCCATGAATCTCACCCAACTGAAGAACTTTAACAGGCAAAGTGATTCAGAATAATGTCCACTTTCTCTACAAAACAGGACATGGCTTCTACCTCAACCTACCTCAGACCTCTGTCTCTAAAGTTAACCCAAGACCCCAATTTTGTCCCCCAATACTGGCATAGCTGGGAAACTTGGGTAAGCTGTGCAATAAAATTTAGCATGCAAGTAAAGTTTAAAAACCAAACCAAATCAACCAACCAAACAAACAAATCAAACAAACAAAACCCACAAAAATGTAGAGAACTGTTCAAGAAAACCCATCAGAATGCAATCAAATCCTTGAACTCCAGCCTCAGTTCAGACTTCTATTACAAACCCATACACAGGTCATCTTTAAAGTGAGGCCAAAGAAATTTGCAACCCAAAGACCTTGTTTTCAGTTTATCAATATTTTCTGTCCCCTCTCTTCTTCTATTTCAAATTTGACCAACACAGTGTTTATTTGAAGAGGGATGAACTTATATTGAGAATGCAAACTACAGTGAACAACAGACAATAAAATCAGTCAAAATTTTTGCATGAAATTGCAGTTACCTTATAAGAGCCAAAAAAGTCCTCTCCAGGTTCTAAACTTTTTTTAGATAAGCTTGTATGATTTCTACCGGCAAAAACAGTGATGTGAAAGCTGTTGGATACAGAAGTAGCAAAATAAATATAATTCAGCATGGTCATGACAGAAAAGGATCTCTTCCTGAACTTTCGATACCCTAATCTACTACCTGAAGTATCAAGGCAGAAGAAAAGGTCACACCAAAGTGACAGCAACAGTACTTATAGAAGAATAGCCTGCTAAAACACTATTCAGCAATAGGCACAACCTAGCCATTCCCCTACTCATCCTAACTTGGATTGTATCTTGATGTACAATCTCCTCTTTATTTCAGGTCTGCTGCACAGCCAAGAAAAGACATGTTTCTTGTGTTATTCACAAGACTGAAAATAAGCACTGAATCTTAGAAAAATGTATTAATTCCCCAGATAAGTACTTATTGACACCCTAATGTGTTGGCTGCCTCCTCTATTGCAGGAACTTTATTATCAGGGAGCCACCTCATTCTCTCAGAACAAAAGAAATTTAGGTGTGTGTTAAATTGTTCTTTTACATATTATAGACAAACTATGATTATATTTTGTTCTGATTTTGCTGCTCGAGAGATTCTTCCCCACAAACACAAGCAGTTGGAATTTTCCCATTACTCATTTAATCTTTGCTCAGCTGCCACCATGGAATTTGGGACTGTTCAAAACAGTTTTCAAAGCACTGCATCTGATATTTATGAACCTATAAACTGGTGCTCTTTGTTTGAAGCAGCTCAGGCTGTTGGCAGGGTTTGTTTTTGGTTTTGATGGCAAACAAGTTCTGACTGCATTTCAGGTTTGTTCAGAGTGAAACCATGAAATACCCAGGAACAGACTCCAAACAATTTCAAGGATGTCTATATTCTTATCAGCCTAGGGTGTCTTAAACACCTACTGAGGAAGGGACAGTTATGAACTTGTCCACATTGTCCTCCTTATATGTATTCTCTTCTTCCAGCGTTGTTAACAAAGAGCTACCATGGTTTAAAATTAATTTTCCCAAGAAAACCCTATTTTCCAGCCCTACATTTCTTTATATATGCATTTACTGGGAAAGAACAAAGACCATAATGTATACATTTCATATTAGCTCAGCTGTGGCTGTGGAATGCAGACTAGAAAAATTCAGTAATGGTTTGGCAGTTACATATCATTCTAGCATCATCACTGCAACAACATTGTAATATTTAGTCCATTTCTTGGTCACTCGAAGATTGTCTAAGCTAAAGGGAGGCAGAATCCTGGAAAATCCTAAATTTTTCTACCTGATTTCCTACTGTTTCTTCTCTCTATCATCCATCCTGGAGTGATGGAAGCAGTAATGCTGTACATCTTTCTGCTTATTTTCCACTTTTCACACTGTACAGTGGAAAAGCTTCCAGACTGTGGAGCACTACAAGTTATGCTTATCAACTTCTGGTGTCACAGTAAAGACTGAAGAAAATTTCCTCAATATTGAGATGATGCTCCTCAGAGTTTTATTTTGCAAATAAGAGATTCACAAAGCTCTATTTGCCAAGACAAGTGCAAACAAGCTCCTCTTACTAAAGTACTTATATGTCCTTCATCACCAGAAACAACTATATGAGCAAAATAAACAACACCAGATATGCTGGTTTTGGCTGGGGTAGAGTTAATTTTCTTCACAGTAGCTGGTATGGGGCTGTGTTTTGTTTTTGTGATAGAGTGTTGATAACACAGGGATGTTTTAGTTATTGCTGGACAGTGCTTACACAGAGTTAAGGCCTTTTCTACTCTCCACCCCATCCCATCAGTGAGGAGGCTGGCAGTGCACAAGGAGCTGGGAGGAAACACAGAAGGGAAAGCTGGCCCCAAATTACTGAAGGGACTTCCCATACCATATGGCATCAAAGTCAGTATATAATCTAAGGGAAAAAGACAGAAGGGGGAAATGTTCAGAGTGATGATGTTTGTCTTCCCAAGTAACTGTTAACGTGTGATGGGGCCCTGCTCCCCTGAAGATGGCTGAACACCTGCCTGCCATGAGAATGGGTGAATTAATTCCTTGCTGTGCTTTGCTCGTGTGCATGGCTTTTGCTTTTCCCATTGAATTGTCTTTATCTCAACCCACAAGTTCCCTCACTTTTACTCTTCTGATTCTCTCCCCCTTTCCATCAGGTTGCAGTGAGGAAGTAGCTGTTTGGGGCTAACACATGACACCAGGGAATGTTCCTGACATGAAATCTGCCATTTTCCATGCCATTTGAATCATTTCTAGCATGGTTTTGTCTAGAGCCAACTGCAGTCTCTCATGTAATTCTCAGCAAAGATGGGGTAACACAAGCCAAGGACTTTTTCCAACAGGCAGTTTGCCACTCCGTTTAAGAGGGAAATAGTTTAACCTTAAGTACATGACCAGACCATACCACTTGGCAGGAAGGTTAAAATATTCCCTGACATTGTTTCATTTTCTAGTAAAAATGTAGTAACAGTCTCTAGGTAACTCTCCATACTTAATCTACTGAGCTTCAGTTTAAAGTAGGAGGAAGGGAATAAATATTGTTACAAATGACACTTGGCAAGGACTCAAGGACAATAATGCTTACTTTCCCAATAGCATCTAGATAAGCAATTCTCAAGACTTCAGAGATCAAGGTAGGTCTAACTTTATTCACCAAGGGCATCCACAGGCAGAAAGGGATTTAAACTCACTGTAACTTAGAATCCAAGCAAAAGGAACAAATTTTCGTCTTGTGGACAAAGCCTGCAAGCTAGGATTAATGCCAAAACTGACCCTGTAGTTGTGCCACCACTAAGCAACAGCAAATCTGATACTTAAGCAACTGCAGGTATAACTAATCCCATGCTATTACAGCTCTCTAAAGTACATAAATTTTCCCTTTAGCTTAGGCTTTCTGTACTAATTATGAAGACAGCCTTAATGACTATTTTGGTATATAGACCTTAATTTTAGAAAGTTAAAATTATGTGAGAAGAATCTCACATTGAATCCATCTGTGCAACTAAAACCATGACTCAATAAAGAGTGTACAGGGGGCAGGATATCTCAGGAAGGTTAGATTTAGATCTTTGGCTTAATACTTTATAGAACTTCTAGAACTTTGATAATTCAAAGCATAAGGTGCAATAATTTTACTAACAGTTTTGCACAATTTCTAACCTTTTTTTCCTGCTAATGGCAAATTTTAGGGACAATTTTTTTTCATTATCATAGACTCAGTGACCTCCAGATAAATTACACTCATTTTATAAAATGTTTTTCAGTTTCTTTTATTTCTCACAATCAAGTATAAGTGCATAACTGTAGTTAAAGGTTAAGAAGGCAGAAGGATTTATCATTGAAATGACACAGATAAAATCTGCTAAGGAACATCTGCTCTAAGAAATTTATTGTCGCAATACTTCCTAAGCACTCTCTTGATTATCTTGCAAAGATCTGCATACTAACAAATCTACTGAATATCAATTTACACTGCATGTATACTTGCTTCTTTACATATCAGAAAAGCATAAATGCATGAAAATTTCAGACACTGTCTACAAAACTCAATTCTAAAAGATTATCTCCAGTGCCACATACTTTGTCATATTCTCCCTATCAATTCTATATTTCCTGTTCTCTAGCTTGAAGCAAACACTGGAGGCAAATTGTTTGCTCAGATACATCTTGGATCCCCAAACAAATGAAAATGAATGCCTTGTTTTCTTTTGGTGAAAACTGCCATTCTTTCCAATGGAGGGATATAAATAAATATACATCAAATTATATAACATGTCACAAAGTAGACAATCACAAGATGAATTTGTCTTTTTTAGAGGCATAGCCTGAGTATAGTTGCTGAGAAAATGAAAACTATACCTCTGTTATAGTGTATAGCATGACTCCTTTGACCTGGAGATAAAGGAAGACAAAGCAACAAAACCATGTCACTCTAAAGGATATAAAACCAGGGAAACCAGTGAGCCCTGGTTTTGTGTACAAGTTTTCTCTAAAGATAAAAATATTTCCTTTGCATTCCATTCTCCATATCAATACTGTTTTATTCCCAGAAAGCAGTACTGTAGGTCACTTAGAGAGAAATCATTCATTGCTAATGGAAAAACAAATCAACAACATATTTACTCAGCTAATGCACTTCTCTAGGGCACATTATACAGGAAAGCTTTTAAAAATCATTTGTTTGACTTATCATATTATAGTCTGAACTATTAGCAACTCTGAGTAGGAGGCCTTGTTTTAATGCAAGAGCTTTAAAGACACAGTTCAGATGTTCAAAAGTGGAAGGAAGGAGCCACTCGGCTGCAAAGTGGCTGTATTTATGGCAGATGAAAGTTATCTCAGGAAAATAAAAACGCTGCCAGTATCAGCTCCCAGAAGTTCTGCTGCAGACGCTGCTCATGACCCTGCCCTAAGAAGGGACAGTCCCAGACAGAGAGCAGACCTCCACTGGCTTTCTGGGCTGGTGTGACACAAAGCTGAGGTTTTTCTTGGGCATTCGTGTGAACTTAAAAGAAATGCCAATCTGTGGGAAAGTGAAGGAGGCATTTCATGGTGTACAGTCTGTTCAAGCTCAGTTTACCACTGGGAATATAGCTACAGCACATCTGAACACAAGAAAGCATATCCTGACTCTGAGGGTGACCAAACACTCACATGGGCTGCACCTGAATTTTGTGGAGTCTCCAACCTTGTACCTGACCGCACTGCAGCTGTGAAGCATGTTCCTGTATTTGTTAAATGTGCAATGTATAGGCAGGGATAGTTTACTGGGAAAGAATTCCAGTTTTCTTTGGACAAAGACTTAAGGATCCTCACTCAAAGACACAAACTTAATTTCAGAGGAAATCCATCCAGTCAGAAATTATCTGCAAGTAATGTGAGTTCAACTAATGGCAATATCATTTATAATTCTCTATATTTAAATGCAATCTGGTTTTAGTAGTTTTTCATTATTGGTTTAAATCTGAATACCAGTTTCTGAATGACATAGAATCATAGAATATGCTGAGTTGGAAGGGACCCACCAAAAACATTGAGTCTGTGTACAGGATATCCCAAGAGTCACACCAAGTGCCTGAGAACATTGTCCAAGCATTTCTTGAACTCAGATGGATTTGCAGGTGTGACTTTCATGGGGAGCTTGTTCCAGTGCTCAACCACCCTCTGGGTGAAGGACCTTTTTTCTGATGTCCAATCTAAACCTCCCCTGACTCAGTTTCATGTCATTTCCATGAGTCCTGTCCTGCATCACAAGAGCAAAGATATTGGTAATTTGCCCCTCAAAAGGATGTTGAAGACTGCAATAACGTACCCCCTCAGTCTCCTCTTCTCTAGGCTGAACAAACCAAGTAAATTCAACTGCTCCTCATCAGCCTTCCCCTCCAGACCCTTCACCATCCCTGTGGCCCTCCTTTGGACACTCTCTTATTGCTTTCCCCAAAGCCTGTAAGCTACACTTAGCTTCTCAGGGAAGCTGGAGACAGTACATGCAAAGAAACAGTTTGTCATAGAACCATAGAATGGTTTGTATTGGATGGAACCTTAAAGATTATCTAGTTCCAAACCCCTTGCCACGGCCAGGGACACCTTCCACTAGATCAGGCTGCTCAAAGCACCATCCAACCTGGGCTTGAACACCGCCGGGTATGCGGCATCCACAACTTCTCTGACCAACCTGTTAAAGTACCTCACCACTCTCAGAGTAATTTCTTCCTAATACCTAATCTAAACCCACAGTCTTGCGATTTAAAGCCATTCCCTCTTGTCCTGTTTCTACATGCCCTTGTAAAAACTTCCTCTCCAGCTTCCTTGTACGCTCCCTTAAGATACTGGCAGGTTGCTATAAGGTCTCCCCAAAGACCTCTCCAAGCTGAACAGATGCAACTCTCTCAGCCTGTCAAACTACTTCACCTGTTTCTACTAGAGAATTATTTCCCTTTACCACACTTTATACTTCTGAAACTGAATTTTCACTAACAATTCAGCACCAAGGGCTGACTACCAGATACTTGATTATTTGTGAGGAGTGTAAAACACAAAAGAAAGGTCTTCAATGCAAAATAAGTGCTGGGTCGGACAGAGGGCTATATATTGCCCAAAGGAATTATGCATTTTTCAGTCTATTGCTGTATTCTTTCTCTGTCAGACTAATTCATATTCACCATTTTAGTCTTAGGTATTTTTTCAATGGATGCTATTATTACAATTCTTTTACATCAACCAAAAAAAACTAATGTAAATATATAAAAATAGCAGGGTAAGAGAGTGAGTTTATGTCATCAAATAAAACCTCTGCTATCTCAAAAATGAAAAAACCCCACCTTTTCGACTGTAGGTGTCAAGGTCAGAATTACATCTGGTTTACTTACTTATTTTCATCCTTTACATTGATATGTACAAAAGACAACCTTCTGAATCAAAATAAATACAATGTTATTTATGTTCCAAAATAAAATGGAAGATAACAATTCTTTCTGCCAGAATTTCTCTTATTTGTATTTGTATTAATTTACAAGCTCTAGTGCAATTTTTGGTACAGTTTTCTATGATGTATTACTGATACAATCTTTTCAAATCTGCTTTGAATGGCTGAGAAACTATAACTAATCTACATTTACATGATTATTGCTGGTCCAATTCCTGGAGACCCTCTAGAACTTTTGTTTTGGAAAGGCTGCAAGAGGGTAAGTGTATAACCATCTGCTTGCCCCATTCATATCTCTAGCATCCTAAATTGGCCAGTAGTGTACATGCACAGCAGTCCAAACAGACCTTTAGTTTGACTCATTACAGATGTTCTTATGTTCTCAGCATTTAAGATAATTGCTTTAGAGAAGGGAGTGTATGACTTTCGTAATAAGATTTGTGTTTCATTTTAAAAAAAACAGTGGCAGTGCCATTCTCTTTTTAAATCTGTTTTGCATTGCTTAGCACAATATTTTGCACTTCCGATGTAAACAGATTGCCCTTTGATGTCAGAACTAATTCCTTGCATGTTGATGGAGCAGAATATCAGAGATGAAATCAATCATATGGCTCTGAGACAAGAATCCATCTGTACCATCATGTTAATTTGAGAACATATTTGGAGCCAAGATAAAATACAATATCACATGGAGCTAAACATCAAGTTGATCAGCACAGACACAACTAAATGCCATTGAAGTCCAAGAAAAATAAAATCAGTGAGCAAATTGAATCAAGTTGTACCACAATATTTCTTTATAGTGCTACAAATATGTGTGGTTCATGTATAAGTGCATATATTAGTAAATTAATAAACTGGGAAATATATTTTCAGACATAGCATGGTTGACTTTTAGTGTAAGTATTAAAGGATATTAGGTTTTGGCACTGTTTCTCTGGGTCAGACAATGAAGCAACTCACCAACCTCAGCATAAAATAAGTCAAAATGAAAAAAATTGCTCCTTGTGTCAGTTGGAATAGCATGGACTTAATTGACAAGAACTGTTAGCATATGAACTTCAGTTAACCTATAGGATAAGGGAGTAATGTATTCTAGGAATAAATGAGTACACTGAGTGCAAACTACATGTCAAGCATTGTGACAGTGTCTTTGTGGGAAGCCTTTGAGATGGGCTGACTTCAAGCACCAGCACCAGAGAGTTCTTGGGTGTTGAAATTTGAGCAAAATTTTTTCCGATGAATGATATAACTATTGATGTCCAGAGTTACTCAGGAACAGAAAAAGACCTCATGGTCCTGCCCTCTGACCATGTACCACACAGATGGAACCACTACTTTGATTTCCTCCTGACTTCCCCATTGCATTGTCTTTCCCATGGAGCAGACAAGTCATATGATCTGTATAATTGCTTATATATGTGATTAAAGTGTTTTGGCATCCAATTCATGCAGTTTCTGAATAGCCATTTTGGTCTTAAATCACAGTACTTCTTCCTCATCAATTATATCTATAGTCTCAGAAAACATTTCAGGAAAAGGATTGTTAGCACACAAATGCCCTAATACAAAGATTAAATTTCATGAGTGACCTAGAATAGGCGCATTCAACTTTTCATGTTAATAAAGCTCTCGTGAAGGTATGTGACTCCTGTATGTTATAGTTCATCCATGCCACTAAGCAAATACATATCCACCCTGTAATCAAACTGCAGGTGCCTGCCACCATCCCCATCTGTTTGCAGGTATTGTGCAAAGTTGCATGAACAATGGCTACTTTTATGTACCTGTCATTTTTCTGCAAAAGCATGTTTTCCACTACCATGAGACAAGCATGTCCCCATTCTTATAACGGGGTATGTAAACAGTCTTAGTTGTTTGTTACATGTCTGAACTTGCAAAAGGCATGCCTTGTCAAGTACACATCATAATATTGTGATTATGCTATGCATACACAACTGGCTATATGGTGGAAAGGGCTGGTTATACAAGGAAAGATGACAAGTCTCTGAGGAGAGAGGGTTGCATGGAACAGGGCTAGCTGAAACAAAGTGAACTGGCACACATAGCCTGTGGTGCCCCATTCCATTATACATCTGACAGTCCTTTCTAATCCTGAACAAGCCTTGGCAAGTCCTTCCAGAGACAGTGCCCATTGTCTAAAAAACACACTAATCCCAGAATATCAAAGCCTTTTAAGGCCCAAAACTGTCTGTCTGAGTCTCACTTGAAGAGACCCTTTGCTAGGTAGATTCACTGAAATGAACTTTTGATACCCTGATATGGGGACTGCACTTAATAGCAAGGGAGAACCTCCTCCATAAAGTTCTCCTACAAGTTATGAGGCTGCCAGCACCAGAAACAAACCAGACTAACTCTATCAGTTCACAAAATAACTTTTACTAATATAATTATGTGACAAACTACTATAGGGTTCGCATCACTGGTGATGATGTTTAACTGCATGATTGCCCTTAACTAATAAATGAAAACCCAAAAACCAGAAACACACTCTACAACACAGGACAACTACCTAAGCCTTCATACAAAATTCATGCAACTCCCCTTCATGACAGACCAACTTGCAAAGGCTAGAACAAAATCTAAACACACTCATCAACTCATTAACACAAAGATAAAAAGAAAGAATATAGTCACTTCCCACTAACACACATTTTAACTCTCTATGATAAGGAACCGCACCTTAAAGCAATGAGTTGGCAATAAAGTACAATGTAGGACAGCAACAACAAAAAAAAGAGAATATAAAGTAAGATAGATATACCCGGTAAGTTACAAGGTATAGAACAAGGTAAAATTAGTATCAAAGTAGCAAAGTACATTAGTAAATAAGGTATCTATGGGCTAACGGTGAAAGATGGTAATCTACAGGCACAACACCTAAATCATAAAGCATAAGGTAAGGTCAAGATAAAGAAAACAGAGTAAATGGTTGGTTACCCCTGCCATGTCCAAAGGAATGGGAGGAGACAGGGCAGCTCGTCAGTTACCCCACAGAGATGATGGAACTTCTCCCCTATTTTGCTCATGTCCAGTCTCTTTTTATACCTTTTTTCTTAGGCAGTTTGAGTGACTATAGTCAATAATAATTTTTGGGGTGATAAACACATGACATAGGCCTGAGGGTCAGCTCCCTGTGTTTCCTTAGGATGTTGCAAAGAAAGGCCATGCAATTTCCATAACACTCTATTCTTTGTTAATCATATCAGCCTGTTGCTGGGAAGCCTCATATTGGTGCGGACTTTCAGGAAGCCACTGTGGTCTCTTTGTCCCTTTTTGTGTAACCCATTATCCTCTGATAATAGATTTCTGTGACTGCCCCCTCCAGGTGCTGAGGTGCATTCTGTCATTGATCAGGACAGTCATCAGGGCCTTAGATTGGTCTATCCCCCTACAGTGGCCTGCCTCATCCTTCATGCAGCAGCAGTGGACACAGAAGGAGCACAATTAATGTTTCTTCTGCAAAATCTTCTTATTTCTCTGTTGAAAAGAGTGCAGTTCAGACATCAGCTGCTGAACCAGTGAAAGGACTCCCTCAGACCCCTACTTAGACTAGGATAAGCCTGGACTAGGCAGACAAGATGTGAGAAAAATCACAGCATGGTGAATCTTAACAGAAGCTGACTTTTAATGAGTTGTTCAAATCCATAAAAGTGATGTCCTCCATCTGTTATAAAAAATGTGTAATATTCTTCATGTCACTTAACTGATTTTGAGCACTGTGTGGGAGAACACAGAAAAAAATATTAAACTAGGCTAGGAGTATTTCATAACACTTTGCGGCATCTCCTCTCAGTAAATTGTGCTGTCTACTGAAGTTCTTCATACACTTGCATTTTTATGCTGCATTCCTAAAAAGCCACAAGAAATGACACATGTCTTTGGGTCAAATTCATAATTGCTAAACAGTAATATCCATTCATACAGCTACTAGCAGAAATCACAGCAAGCTTTTCCACTGGTATTCAAAGTAATCTGTGGAAACTTGGAACTGAGGAAATAGGGATGGAAAGCTCAAGATCAAATACAGGCAGCTGAAAAAGAAGGACTTGTATCTCTTCACCAAAGAATCATCAGTTCAGAAATACAAATTTAAGTGTTAGCTAGAAGTTGTAATTCCTTGATTCTATTTAAGGAGGTACAGATAAAGAATCAGATCATTGAAATGTGTTTCAGATTAATTTTGTTCTGCTTTGGGCACTCCTTTTCCTATTTGCACCACATGTCAAAGCTGTACTGTGTGTTATCTTACAGGTAGCTGAGAAGATCACTTTGGGTACAGGTAAAACCCACTTTGCAATCTTTTGGGTGGCCTGCCTACAGTCACAAGTGGATGAAGCACTCCTCATCCTCTGATATGCAATCAACTCAACTTGCACAACATAAGAAATCTTAAGAGTGGAAAAAAAGTAATGTCTTCTGGTAGGATCCAGTCTATTTAAGCTCAGTTCCTGAAGGCTAGGCAAAGGAAGACAGTACACTGCAGACATCTTCTCTAGGTTCCTTCTACAGTCAAAGGACAATTCTTCTCTACATTTTCATGCCTATGGTGCAGGAAGAAGGGATATCTCTTCCCACAGTGTCTGTTTTTGCATTGACTGTTACTGCCTTATACTAGGTACTCAGCATTTAAATATTAAAGAGATACTTTTCTTAGTCAATCTGTAAGGTGCCTCTTTCCCAGTTGCTCTAAAATATTTTTAAGGAGTGGAAACATGACACAGGGCTTTTACCACACAAATTTCTTCCATCACTGAACAAGTCTTTTGACCCTAACAAAGACCCATGGGCTGTTGGCCTCCTGCATCTCAAGTACCTAGCCAATGAATTATAAGAAACTGTTTGATTTCATATAGTCATGAACTTGCATAATTGTATGAGTATGTGTAAGCCTGGAGTTGAAGAAGAACAACATAAATCTTATGATTGCATATTAGGTCTCTCCTCTGCAATGTGGGAACAATTTGGAAAATGGGAACATTGGCAGGTATTTGTAGAAGAAAAGGACTGCATTATTCTCCTTTGACATTTTCCATTTTTAAAAAAATGGTTCCTTTGTTTTTCTCTAGATGTGGGATGAAACTCTGTTATCTTCAGCATTGTTTAAAAACATGATACACAAGGAACATGCCAGCACAAGGAAGACAGTAGATGCAGAGCATAAACTGTGCACAAAAAGGCTGAAAACATTTTTATGTGACTCTTCCTACAAGTAAGTAAGGAAAAGATTATAAGTCACCCATTATAGGGTGCAAGCAGGTCAAAGTATTGCCAGCAGGTACAAGGAGGCAATCCTTCCCCTCTATTCAGCACTGATGAGACCACACTTGGAGTGCTGTGTCCAGTTCTGGGCTCCCCACTACAAGAGAGACACAGACACACTGGAAACAGTCCAGAGAGGTACTGCTGAGATGACGAAGGCACTGGAGCATCCCTCCTATAATGAAAGCTGAGACTGATGGGGCTGTTCAGCCTGAAGAAGAGAATGGTCAGGCGGCTCTTACCAAATTATATAAATAACTGAAGGGAGTGTGCGAAGAAGACATAGTCACGTTCTTTCCAGTGGTGCCTAGTGACTGGAACACAGGAAGTTCCCTCTGAACATCAGGAAACACTTTTTTACTATGAGGGTGTCCAGTCACTGGAACAGGTTGCTCAGAGAGGTTGTGGGGTCTCCATCTTTGGAGATACTCAAAAGCCACCTGGACACGGTCCTGAGCAACTGTCTGTACGTGGCTCTGCTTGAGCACAGCATGTGGACCAGATGGGCTCCAGAGGTCCCTTCCAAATTCGAGAATTCTGTGATACTGTGACAAATAATGAAGAAAACTGTTTCTTAAATCTGCATTTGAAAATCTTAGCTTGGTGGAGCAAGTTAGACATAATTTAACTGCTATCAATGAACCACATGGGAAAAAAGGACCAGAACTGGGCTGTAGGTTGTTGCTAGACTGGTAGCCAAGTTGAAAATAAAATTTTGTAAAACATCTGCTGGATTATATTTGCAAGATATTTGCATGTTTTCACATCTATCTTTCAAGATATCACTAATGCATAATATTGGTTTCTTCCTCTATTTTTAGTGACAGTGTTGAAAGATGTGTACTGGGAGACTTTTCATCCCACCAACAAAAATACAGAATCTTCTCTAGTGCTGTTTATCTCCTTATCTCCTGTAATAACAAAGGTGTTTATTTGTATGATAAGGAGTTGAATTTCACTAGATCTAGAAATTGTACACATCTGAGCTAATAGAACAACCTTTTCTGCACAGCAGCTGTGTAGTCATCACAGATTATTTCTGCACCACTCCAAGATTGACTGAGCTGCCCAGAGACCACTGAAATTCCTAGAGGACAGGTGAAGTATTTAGCCTATGCACTGAGACAAGGATTAAGTCCCAAATGCTGATATTCTTTTCCTGACATCTAACTAGGCTTGTTTGACCTTCTGTGTCTGAAGAATTCGAATAAACATCTTTTCTGTAGGAGCTATATCCCCTCTGCACATCTGACAGCACAGAGCTTTATGGCAAATGTTTCCATCTCCTTTTAAAAACAGGTCATTTGTCTAGTTGAATCAGACTTATATAAGACACAGGTTACCAGGATAGCAATTGTGCATTAGCACTCTTTTATTAATGAGTTCTACATAATAGTACTCAACAGTTCTTTCTGCTCTTCTCCCAGAGAACTGAAAAGAGGCAAGGGGTTTAAAGCGACTTCCTAATCAAGTTTCACCTCATTAATAGTGGGCTCTTTTATAGCTTTTATAGTGAGACTGCTTAAAAAGTACACTTTAATTAACTCCAGTTCATTTTTGCTTACTTTTCTCTTAATTTGATTTGGAACAAAGACCATGTGAGCTGATGCTCACAAACAGGAAATTTCTTTTATGACAACTTTTTAAACAAATAAGATTTAATCTCTTTACTTCAAAAAATGAACATGTCTTTCTAATAATAGTTTTCATTATGTGGGTATTTACATAAAAGCTAAACAGTTTTACATAGCATTATTTACATGCAGATGTACTAGCCAGTCACATTTTAGTAACGAAATATACACCAAGACACATGGACAGAAACAGCAACCTAGAAAATGTAAATACTAGAACATGTTATTAGGAATCAGAAATATATAATTAGATACATTTTTTTAATAAAATCTCAGACTTTGAGTGGGAAATAGAAGTAGATTTTAGCTCTGTGGGTAAAAATTTACCAGCCATAGTAATGAACATTTTATGTATAAAATACTTTTCTGTTGGAAAAAAAAATCTAAACAGGGGTTCAAAAACAAAACATGACAGACTAACGTGACAGAAATGATTCCTATAATAAGGGAAGATAGGAAAGCACAGTCCTATGGTAAAGCCTAGCAATATGTCAAGCCACAGCTAAGAACTGACTATTCCTGAAAAAATTTCAATGGAGAGGAAATCACAGAAATCAAGAATATGATAGAATGTCAAATACGTTAAGGCAGACATAGCACAGCCTGCTCAAGCGAATTTGCACTGGCCAAACAGCTTCTATGCAAACAACTAAAAGTGCAAGGATTAGGGGAAGAATGCGGTAGCTGACCATGCTCTGGCTGTGGGCAGACTGGACTAGATTATGTGAAAATTCCTCTCAGACTGAGCTGTCCTATGATCTAGATAGAAATTCATGTTAATGATGGCTACCCAAAACCAAAGTATTTGTAAAAAGATAACTTATAAATAAAAATGTAAATCTCTTTATTATATAGTCCCTTTCAATCCATTTTGCAATTAGGATAAAATATGAGGAGCTAGAAGATTGTACTTTCAATACAAATCTGGACAATAGTAAGATTTGGTTAACTCAAGGCCTACCTCTGCTAAAAGTATTGGTCCTCCAGCATCCTTGATGCCAGCACTCTGCTTGCACTGTCTCCTTCCAGCACCTTTGAGCTCTGCTGCTGCCTGCTCTTTGCATAGCTCTAAAATTCAGCCCCTCTTCTTCAGAGGTAATAGTAACTTAAGCAGAAATTCAACATTTGGGTATATTTACCTCATTTGTCTCCCTTTACTATGGCTCTGCTGCAATTAAAGGACAAAATTAGTTTCTTTGGACTGCAAAACTGAACTAAAAGGCTGATGAAACTAGTCTAAGACATGATTCTTCAAACTGTAGTTCTAAATACATTTTTGTATTACACAGACATTAACACCCTTATTTGCTGGTAGCTGCTAAGGAAGGCTCTTGGTGAGTCTGTGCCACTGGTCACTTCTTTTCCTTAACTAGGTGAATTGAGATGCTGCTATCTTGTCTGTAATGGAAGAACAGTAGGTGGAATGAGACATTTCAAGGTGTTTACACAGAGACACAAGAGCCTAAAGAGGGGACTGAATTTTAAATCTGCCATATTATATGAAACACTGTCTTTTAGCAAACTGGTTACTATTCATATACACATAGCTGTTTGAGAAACCTATCTTATAATCAGTGCAATATATCTTACCCTTCTTTCACTGAGGGAGAGAATTTGGGAGGAAGAAAATACAGAGGGACATAGAAAACAACCTATTTTTCCTTTGAAAAATGTTTTTGTCCAAAACCCTCCACTGAAATTCTTGAATTAAAATGCATTTTCCCCCTTTTTCTATACTGAACATTAAATTGAGACATATCCCCAACAGAGAAGCAAGGACAACAATTGCAGGGGAGGAAGAGATTTTTACAGAAAAGCTGGAAGTTATTCTTGTACTAAATGCTTCTTTTTAACATATTTTCTTTTTAATCAATAAGACATTACTTTAAATGGATAGTTTCCATTAAAAGGAAATTCAAATATTATATATTTGCTCTTTAATGGTGAAGCTGGGATCAACCTTCTTTTCTGTCATTGAAAGAATTGAATTGGCTCATATGAAATGGTTTCTGTAAGAATGCAGGGACATCTTCAGTGAGGATACCAGGAATACAGCTTTCTTAGACAACCAGCTCACACCCCAAGGGCACTATCCCCTGTAATAACCTAAACTGTGTTGAAATCAGTCCCAGTCAGAATCAGATCAATATCTGAATTCAGCCAAAAAGATCAAGTGTTACTCTAAGAGCAAGCATGAAGTAATTGTGGGTATGGGTTCCTTTCCCACTCCATAAAGGAACTCTGACAATGATGCTAGCCCTAAGCATGGAACAGAAGTTCTTTCACCCAGTCCAGTATGGCTGCCTTTTACTCAGGATAGCCCCATGAAAGACATATTACTATAGCGGGAGGCAGATAAGGGTCACTCTATTTTTCTGAGGATTTTGATATTTCCAAACAAGGTTTCTACCAACTATCATTCAACATTTAAAAATTCTGAGTGCTGGATTCCTGCCTTTTAGATACTTTTGCAACCAGGGAGCCAGGATGATTTAGGGACCCCTACAAGTGTAGCCAGCCCCCAGGATGCTGAGTACCTGGGGAAAAAAAATCAATCACAGAAACCAGGAAGGTCTAGAAAATCAATCACAGAAACCAGGAAGGTCTAGACAGGATTTCACAACTAAATTTGTTTCCTTCAAACTCTAGCAAAACAAAGTCTCTGAAATACTCTAATTTTACTATATGATTTGGGTAAGTATTTCAGGTGAATCTATCTGGCCAGTTTTCATCTGTACCTTCTAAAAAGACCCATAAAGAACTGGTGTCAGTCCTGTCCCCTCAATGCCTAGGCAACCTGATTCCATCTCTGAGGAACTCAAAGAACCAGACTCAGAAAGGTAGTGAGTTTCATTAAAGTTACATTTTCTAGTAAACAGATAAAAGATTTGCTTTTCATTGTGTCTAACAAGTGAAATAGGGAATAAACGTTCTTCCCCTGTAGCTACAGAAATTTGAAACAAGTCCAAACAGCTTCTCTATTGAATTTATACAAGCAGCAGCTCTAAGCTCATAAAAATATATCACTGTGAAGCCTACAAATATGGCTTCATTTTATTACTCTTACAATGATAATTTGGAGCAATAAATATTTCACACTGAACTTGTATTCTGTCTGCAACATGGGCATCTAATTTCTTCGGACTTCACTCTGTAACTGGAGTTCAAGTTTCACAACCCAGTTGGTCTGTGCCTGGAAATTCTAATAGCATTAGTAGCAGTTAGTTACGTGCAACAAAGACAAACACGGACCAGCCCATGTTACACATGACTGGCATTTGATGAAAGCCTGGGTCACATTTTCTCTGTTAAACGTACTTTTCTCTGCAAGGTCAGTTGATTTCCATGGAGCCACTTGCAAACTTATGCAACACTTTGAATCACAGTGGCAGAGTTGAGCCTTAAGGGTTAGAGGCCACCACAGGGAAAAAACCAAACAACCAAGTCTTTTAAAAGAAAGAGTGCCCTTAAAGGAACATGGTTATGCTGTATATCATCTGGTAGGTGAAAGCATTCAACCTTGAACACTGTGTCTAATAAAGACTACAAAGCATCTGTGTGTCAGGGCATGTTCTTTCATTTAAGGTAACCGTAACCCTACTGTAGTTATCACAAGCACCTTCAATATTTTTTTAGCTTTAAGAGCAATCACAGCTTGTTTTAGGCTTTCAGTCCATTTAGTGATGTTACATTCTGTTTGAAATAATAAAAGACTCCACAGTCAAAAGGAATTTTTCCTGTAGCATAAACTGAGGGGGACAGATGACCACACAGTGGGTCTCAATATTGTCCCTAAGCAGGTAAACACATCACTTTGTCTACAAAAAGGATGGCTCCAAAGTCTCCCATTACTCCCTGGTGCTTCTGAAAACATGCAGTATGATTCACCTCCTGCTGATTGTGTGGCAGAAAAGTGGGCCACGGCCTCACCTACCTTTAATCCCTTTAAAGCCAGCAGACATCCCAGACTGCTGCAATGCTATCAGGCTCTGCCCAGGAGTGAGCTGTATACGGCACACATTTTGAATCTCTATTCCTTGCCCATGTCACACTCTAAAGCCTGGGTGAAGCCTAACCCTCAGCAATGTACTGCAGTGCTGGAAGAAACGTGTGTATTTATTACCTTGTGCAGGTTTGCATTTGAGTTGCAGAGTATAAATTCAGCAGAAAGCATTTCTTTCAACTAAGCAAGAAATCCAGTAAACTTCAATTAGAATATGTAGAATAGTTCTTGCCTATTACTATTAAGTTCTCACAGGCCATGTAGCATTGGCACAACAGGGATTTGCTTCTAATGAAAGCAATAATGAAACACAAACACACACACACAAAAATCTGGTATGGTATAGTCCATCAGATGGCAGGTACAGAAAAACAAAGGGAGGCAGAATGAGTGCAAAATATTTCTCTCAACCACAGTAATGCCCTCTAAAAACTGTGATGGAAACTGTCATTCTGAAGAGCATGAGTATCTTTCTCTTAAAATAACCTCAGGCCAGTCATTCCTAATTTAGAGTAGCCAGAAGACTGAGCAACGAACTAACTTGTCTAATAGAGACCTTCTGGCTATTTCCTTACATTTGTACATGGCTGTAAGTAGAAAAAAAAAAAAATTCCAGCTCTAAGGCTAAAGGTATAATAAACCTAAATAACACAAAAGGCTTTTTGACATTGAGAGGTGTCTGAAATTACAAGTCCGGAAGCATAATAATGCTTGAATGGGAAAGCAACTCCAGTCAGTTATTTATCCTGCCTCCCTTCTTCATCTTCAGGTGTTTTTTTCTGTATTTGAAACTGTACAGCAAGGTTCAGATGCATGGATTGCTGTCACCTACCCTGAGTGAGAGTGCCTGTGTGCTGCTAGCAACTTCCAATGGATATAATAGCAATTGACTTTTCCCTCTCACTTCAGCTGGCTAGGCACCCCTGAAAAGAGAGGTCGTAACCTTTTCTCACCATCTCTCAGCCACACACTCTTGTGATGAGGCAAAGTCTTCCCCAGGGCAGCTCACATCAAACCAACAGGAAATGATTCTCTTTGCTGGTAGTTTTCTCCAAAGCAAAGTCAGAAAAGTCAGCTGCTAATGAATGAGTCCAGCAGAAGAAAGGTGAGGATGGGGAAAGGTACCTATCTGACTTTTCAGCACCTGCAAGCTCTGCTTCCCTTGCAAAGATCTGCCAACCTTAGGATGTCACCCTGAACAGAAGGGTGGAAAATACTGTGCAGCTGCAACTCCTCGACCTATCTCTGCCTCTTGCCCAGAGTTCTTGTCACCGACACAGCTGTTTGGGAAAATTACACTGCAACAATTATCACTTTGTACTTAACTCCTTCTCTTTATATAGCAATTCCTTACCTGAAAGAGGTACTCTACATTCTCAAAGGAAGAGTCTTAATTGCTTGCAAAGCCATAACAAGTCTGACACATCTTCTGGAACTTGGATCTCATCCATTGTCAACTTACTACTAATCTTTTTCTTCCTTCTCTTTGTCAAACCCAGCACTCTTCAGATCACGTAAAAGCAATCATTCTGAATCTTGCATCACCAAGAAATAAGCTCTGTTTCTTCTTACAAACAGCACTACAGTTACGGAAAGGAAAACTTAAATGTTTATACTGAACTACAGAATTTTGATAGGCCTCTTTCTTACGCAGTATAAACTTCAGTGCACAGCTCCTGGAGTTTAAAGTACCTGCCTGAGAATGCCTAAAGAAAATAAATTAGAAGGTCATGGCAATACTGCATTCTTCACAGAGATAATTTCAAATAAGAATCTAAACTGAGCTATCTTCAAACTAATCCTTTACTTATTTCTCTGGAAAAGTTCAATCTTATCACTTAATTATCATTTATCTTCTCTTTTCTTTGTGCTTCACTTCCACCTAGCTTTCATAAGTTCACCTATGCATCAGGCTCTCACTCATTCTTTGTAGGTAAATCATCCCTGATAATATTTTTAGGAGATTAGGCTTTTTAGATTTTCCTTGCACCTCCTTCAGTATTGTACCTAGACCAGTCTGGTCCCTCTCACACAGTTGCTTTCCATCTGCTACATTTTGGCTTTTTTCTCTGCATTTTATTGCTTAATCTGTGATCTTAATTTTAAAAATGCTGGACCATAGAGATAATATGTGGTAAAGGTGACTCCTAGCCTGGACCATAATATTACATCTCCTCAATATTGCCATTATTCTAGTCACTATCACTGCCTCTAAGAAGTAGAGCTGGTTGTCAACAGCACTGAACATTTGACAAAAGTAAACTCAGCTTTCAAAAAGTTTACAGATTAGCCTTTTGTATATGTGTTCAAATTCAAACTACTGTCTCATTCTCAGTTCGTTTCCCTGTTTCCAAACAATCAGCCTGTTCTTTTCAGCCTCAAGGACAGCTCTTCTCTGAACAGCCCTGACAGCCTTCTCCTCCAGACAGGAACTTTTTCGAGACCAGAGGGACAGCCTCTTCTGCCAATACTGATCAAGTCCTACCTGTGAACTGCAAAACCCCAAGCCCTTTTCAAATCCAAGAGCTCACATATCTTGTATGGTACAACGTTTCACCACCCAAGAGTTCATTTTGGTTTGTTTCTGTTAAACCACATCTCCATCAATAATGATATTAGGCCCTACAAGCATCACTGCCTTGCTCTGCAAGTACTGGAGCAAATTGATTACAAAGTGAAAGGATGGTTCCTTAGATTTATATTGACTTGTTATTTCTGTCAAGATCTGTGATGTCCAACCTGAATGTCTGTTGTGGGTTTATCTGGTTAAGGTTTTTTTTTATATAAGAGGAAGATTGGCGTCTGTTGGAAGCCTCTGGAAGTTTCCCTCCATCCTATAGAGCAGGGCCAATGAGGGCCAGCTCCGAGGAAAACTTCCTGCTTTTGAACCATTAAGTTACACCCCTGCGTGAAAACATATTTAAGAAGTTGTGGCGCAGTTAGAATGGGGCAGCCATGGGTTAACAACATCACAACGCAGACATCAAGGTCAGCGCAGGAGGAGAAGAGGAGAAGGAGGGGGAGGGACCCCACGGATCAGGGAGTGGACTTAAAACTATTTTTCCCTGAATACGTTGGTGATGACCATGGTGATTACGAGTTGTCCCCTCGAAGTCCATGGGATCCATCAGGGTGCAAAAACCCCCCTGTCGGAGCAGGGGGAGGCATGAAAGAAGCTGTTACCTCGTGGGAGGCCCCCAAGGTGGAGTAGAGTCGTGCAGAGATTTGCAGCTGAGACCCACAGAGGGAGAGGACCCACGCTCAGCAAGAGGAGCCCCCAAGGTGGAGCAGAGGCCCTGCAGAGATCTGCAGCCGAGACCCACAAAGGGAGNAAAGCTCCCCTTTCGGTTGTTATCTCTAGCTGTAAATTACTAGCTGGTTTTCTTTCTTCCCTCTGGAAGGTGAAAGGGGGTGGGGGGAGGCCTTGAAGGAGTTTTGCTGGACATCAGGCATTTAGCCAGGGTCGAACCACGACAATGTCTCAAAAGTGCTTGCCTTTTGGAATGAAGGTAAAACAAAGAGCAAAAGAAAGGAAAGAGAAAAACTTCAAATGTATTTCACCTGCACAAAGACCAGCTTATAACCTCAAGCTCCCAACCACATACTTCCTTTCCATACTTCCCTTCCCTTTTCAGTTCATTTTTCTCATCAAACTGGTGCATTACTCATGTCTCTACACTTTTGATTTAAGTTAGACCCATCTTCTTTACTTTTGAAACCTGAAGTAACTTACCTTTTATTTCCTGAATCTAAAATAATATTACAATATATACCTATTTAATTGTATTTTAAAATTCCACACCTGAATTCCCTTAGCCAGCTGGATTATACCACTAATTCCTTCTTGATTTCCCTAGAGTATTTCCTGGTGACAAAAGTCTGTGAGTTGGAAATGCCCTGAATTGCTTAAGTGGTATCTGCATTATTTTAACCTGACAAATGTAGATTTTATTGTGTAACAGGTAGCTCCAACATAGACCACACAGAGAAAGCTCCAAGTATTTCCTCAATTAAGAAATTTTCATGTCTTTGCTCTTTCAGCTACCTTATACCTCTGCATTTCTAAAACACCTACTGTGAGAAACAGTGCAGTGGTGGCACAGTGTTTGAAAGAGTTTCCAAATCCCACTGATGTTTATGGCAGCACAGAATGAATGCTCTCTAGTAAAGCCCACCTCCAATGCTGGGTAAGAGGCACTGTGGTTCATCCTGGGAGCCACAGGTGAGTCATCACCTTCTCTCTCCTGCTGTGCAGGCATCCCACTTCTGCTGTCTTCCTGTTTCCAACATGGGTCCTGTCCCCAACATGGGCCCTGTCTCCAGACCAGTCCACAAATTATTCAACCCTGGCTCTGAATCATTAGCCATTTCCTCCAGGAGAGTTTTTACCTCTGAGCAGGCTCCCATTTAATTTACTGTATGGGCAGAACACCCCTCCCCTTGCACATATGGCACATGTCAGTCATCCAGGATATGCTGGAACTTTGGTGAAATCAGACATCCCATTTTTCACATCCTCATTTTTGAACTAACTAGGGAAACATAAATGAGTATTGGCAAAGTTGCATTGACCATTTTGGTTTCCTTTCTCATTCTTTTGGCTTTAAGAATTCTCATTTCCTTTTTCTAAATTAGTCATTACTCAATTAGTCAAAAAAAAAAATACAGCATATGTCGACTTAGTGTCACTCTTTCTTAACACTTTTCCCACAGCTGAAGAGTTACTTGACAAAGACAAGTATGCAGGCAAAACGGACCTATACTCTCATAAGGCATTAGACATCGTAGCTCAGAACATTTACATTTAAAAAATAAGGATTACATGACAATGAAATGTACTTGAAATAGCTTAAAAACTGAGTAACCAGTAGATTTTGAAACCTTATTGATAATGGGGATTCATTACCAAAGCATTTTGAAAATGCTTCTGTTGTGAGCATTAAGCATCAGTATTGCACTCACTGAAGAAGACTTGTGAAAAGTGAAGAAAAGTAATTAAATTTAAACTTTCTTGAGCCTTTCTTTGAGACTCTGAAAGAGATCACGTTGTTTGGCTTATCAAAAGAAAAAAAAACATAAAACAAAAAGAATACTGAGAAGTGACCTAATTGGAATAAGAAAGTATGTTTTTGGGCAAAAAGTATCTTTAATCTACCTGAGAAGGTGATAATATAAAGCAATGGCTTGGAGCTACACTTAGATACCTTCAGATTAAAAGGTACACATATGTTTTCTGTTATTGTTTTGACACAAAAGATAGTTCATGATTGGAACAAAATACCTAAAGAAATGGCAAATTTTTCACCTTTTGATTCTATCAAGATTGGATATTAAATATGAAATGAGTATTATGGCATCCGACCTAGAGAACACATGGAAGAAACAGTGATCCCTTATGACTGAATTGTGCGGATCTATAGAAGCTGAAAAACATCTAAGCTTTTTGATTTTAATCTGTTTGCAAGAAAATTAAAACCCACTGTCATGCCATAAATAGCAGAGTTAAACAGCAAAGCTAATTGTAAATGAATGTATTTCTCTACGAGACTCACAGGTTTATAATAAAACATACAGGAAGATTTTAAATTACACAGCAAACTGATTAATGTATGAATTAACAGTATTAATGTTATTTTATTTTTTTAGTAAACACTTGTGTAATATTCTATGTTTAAAAATTAAAAATAAAGCATTTGCACATATCTATTGGTTCTAAAGCAATTACACTGAAATGACATAGTACACTTAAATACAGGAAACATCTTAAATATTAAATATGCAAAATTATAAAATAAAATACATTTATAGTTATACCATCCTATTTTTCCTTAAGTAGTTGGATTTGTTTCTTGGAAGTCTTTGACAAGATTCTATTTAGATACTCCTTTTACAATATAACTGAGTACTTTCCTTAGATGTTCTCTTACATATTTACTTTGCTAATTAATTTAGCCATACAAAAGTATGCCTATTCGAGGATGGAGGCAGACAAACAGTTGTAAACAAAATAACTCCACACACACACACCCCCCTATTTCCTGTAATCCATTTGAAATTGCTGGTGATACTTAAATAAACATAGCATTTTGTTCTGCTTCCCTCAATAGAAGTCACGATTAGAAAACAGAGCTCCATAATTGATTGCTTCAGCTCCTGTTATAATATCAGTGCAGGACAAGGCTGAAGGAAAAGAATTATGATAACATACAATATGAACATTTTTGTATAGCATTAGTGCACTAAGCTGTTTTTAAGTGCAGTAAGCCAGTGTGACCTGACATTCCCACAGCCCTGCACTCAAGGAGCAAGTCACAGGCAATGGCCAGAGAAGATGTACCCCTGCTGAGGAAGTCAAAGAAGGTGTACCCACCAGACAAACAATGCTGGTAAACTAGCAACAACAGATGAGGAGAAGGCTGAGGTGCTCAACCACTTTTTTAACTCAGTCGTCACTGCTCCTCCAACACCTCTCAAGTGGATGGACAGCAGGATAGGGACTGGGAGAGCAAAGCGTTTCCCACTGTAAGTATAGATGAGGTTCAGAACCACCAGAAGAACCTGAGCATACACAACTCTCTGGAACCTGATAAGATGCACGTCAGAGTCCTGAAGGGATTGGCTGATGCAGTTGCCAACCTACTCTCTATCATATTTGAAACATTGTGGCATCCAGGTGAAGTCACAGCTGACTGGAAGAGAGGAAATATTGCACCCATCTTCAAAAAGGGTAAAAAGAAGACCCCAGGAACTACCAACCTGTCAACCTCACCTCTGTGCCTGGGAATATCGTGGAACAGTTCCTCCTAGAAGTGTGCTAAGGCACAGGGAGGAGATTTAAAACAGTCAGCATGCCTTCACTCCAGGCAAGTCCTGCCTGACCAACGCAGTGGTCTTCTATGATGGAATGACTGCATCAGCGGGCAAGGGAAGGGTTGCAGGTGTCATTTATCTGGATTTCTGTAAAGCCTTTGACATGGACCACCACAACATCCTTCTTTCTAAATTGCAGGGACATGGATTCAGTGGCTGGACTGTTCAGTGGATAAGGAACTGGTTGGACAGTCACGTCCAGAGTGTAGTGGTCAATGGCTCAGAGTCCCAATGAAAATCAGTGATAAGTGATGTCCCTCAGGGGTCTGTATAGTGACCAATATTATTTAATATCTTCATTAATGGCATAGATGAAGGGATCAAGTGCATGTTTGCAGATGACACCAAGTCAAGTGGTGTGGTTGACCCAGTTGAAGGACGGGATGTCATCCAGAGGGACGTGGACAAGCTTGAGAAGTGGGCCCATGGGAATCTCATAATGTTTAACAAGACCTGGGTCAAGGCAACCTCCAGCATCAATACAGGCTGGGGGATGGAGGGATCAAGAGAAGCCCTGCCAAGAAGAACTTAGGGGTGCTGGTGGATGAGAGACTGGACATGAGCCAGCAATGTGCACTCTCAGCCCAGAAAGCCAACCATAATTAGGAGTTGTATTAAAAGCAGCATGGCCAGCAGGTCAAGAGAGGTGATTCTGTCTCTCTACTCCACTCTGGTGAGATCCTATTAAAAGTACTGTGTCCAGCTCTGGAGCACCCAGCACATGGACCTGTTGCAGGAAGTCCTTAGGAGGATCACCGTGATGATTAGTGGGGTGGAGCACCTTTCCTATGAGGAAAGGCTGAGATAATTGGGTTTGTTCAGCCTGGAAAAGAGGTGGCTTTGGGGTGGCCTATTTGAGGCCTTCCGGTGCCTAAAGGGAGCCTATAACAGGAAAGATGGAGAGACTATTTACAAGAGTGTGCAATGACAGGAAAGAGGGGATGGTTTCAAACTGAACAAGAGTGGGTTCAGGTTAGACATTAGGAAGAAATTCTTTACTGTGAGGCACTAGAACAGATTTACCAGAGAAGCTGTGGATGCTCCATCCTTGCAGGTGTTCAAGACCAGGTTGGATGGTGCTCTGAGCAGCCTAGTTAACAAATGTTGTCCCTGACCATATCAGGGGTATTGGAACTACATGGTCTTTAAATGTCCTTCCAACCCAAGCCATTCTTTGATTCCATGATTTTATGACAGTATCCTGCAAACCTCCTATTAGTCCACTTTCAGTAGGAATATTAACCAGTGTCCTGTCAAAGATTGGAGAGGTGATTTAAACCTTTCTCATCCACTGCTTATTTAAAGAGACCCTTCTAAGTCGGTTAGATCCAGCTCATGCCAACTTCCCAGTCCTCACATGGCAGACACAGAAATAGTTTTCAGTAGAAGGATGGAAAAAAATCTGGCTGGTGTGCTTGTACAGTGAGAGACCAGTCCTTCAATGCTTGTGCAAACAGCTCCACCAGCGCAGACGGAAACTGAAACACCAAACCCTAAATCAATTTAAGCACATGCCATTGGAGAACAGCAGTTCTTAAAGCAAGCTCATGAGCAAGCAGCTATTCTTTCCAAGGAAAACTACAGAAGTAAAAATAGAGAAAAGAAGTTTGAAAGTGTAGTACACAACCAAAAGAAGTTTGGTTGTGTACAACCAGTGCTAATTGATCTTCTTTGGGAGCACCCCACCTCTATCAGATCTGTCAGACTGCATGGAACTGACAAAAATCAGCTAAGAAATTAATTCCCCACCAGCCTTTTTTTTCTTTTATCTTTTTTCTTTTTTTTTTTTTTTTGAGTTGTTTGGGCCTGCATTTTACTCACAGTAAACTTCAAGAGTTTGGCTGTTGAAAGAATGGATGCAGTATGTTAATGCTGGGTTTAATGCATTTTGTCTTGAAAAAAACACATTTCAGTTCATTGTAAATACAGACCTATTTCAATAAATTAACCCTATGACTTAAATCCCCAAAAGGCCTTTTCCTCCCTGCTCTTAGAAAGCAGCATTTCTGGCATTCCAGATATCCATCCTAAATTCATCTGGTTGAACAGAAACCATTTCAGTGGAAATGAAAAACAATAAATTAAAAAAAAAAAAAATCAGAGCCATCTTGTAATGTCCCGAGAAACTAAACAAGAAGTAGGAGAAGTAAATACACGCGCCATCAGTCTGCTATTCATGTGACCTCCCATGAGTGTTATTTTTGTAGGCACAGGAAGCAAGCAATCGAAGGAGTTGGACTCCTTGATCCTTGTGGGTCCCTTCCAACTCGGGATATTCTACGATGATACGGGCGGTGAGGAGGGACGTGCTTTCTGTGGACAGCCGTTTGTTTCCGCAGCCCGTAACACTGTTCGGGTAAACTACTACGTCGGCACACACGCGTGTGCGTACAGAGGGTCCCACGCCCCCGGTGTGCCCGGCG
>WBMV01001912.1:0-88622 GCA_013396655.1 Campylorhamphus procurvoides
TACCTCTAAACCAGCACAGTATCCTATTTATGTAGATGATGCATTGATCTCTTTGTGAACTTGGATTTGATTAGCTTTAAGACATAGGGAGCTTATTTAAAGAACTATGCTACAGGCTTCATTGTACAGGCTTCATTTAACTCTAAGGAGTTAAAGGCCGATGACCCCTGAGAGTGTCACACTGAAGAAAATGAATGAAGTTTTAAATCAATCAGGCTTTGTTAATGACCTTATCTCTGTCTGGGAATGTTTTCTGTATTTCTCTCATAACTATAAAATGCACTATCTTTAAGGTGATAAAAAAGGTATTGAAATAGACCTAAGAAAGAGCTCTGTTGATGAAGGTCTTTGATTGACTCCTAAACTGTCTCATCAGTCTGACTCACAGTTGCAGTGAATATTTTCCTTTAAAAGAGTTGCAACTATTATGTTTGTGCTTTGCAATTACTACAGATTTCTGGTGAAGATGTATAATATGAGAAGATCAACTTAACATAAAAACAGATTATTGTGACTTAGTCCTATCAAAGAGCTTGTCGAACTCAGTTGTATAATTTCAGTTGAAATTACTAAAGTGCTTTACTTTGGTTTAGCCACGCGAGGGAAGGTAATTCAGTGGAAATAGCCATCATCATTCCAATAGTGTATGATTTTGCTATGTGAAAAGTGTCATGTGTTCTTGTAGACTTTTCTAATCAACAATTTGTTTTACATTACAGCTTGGAAAACTGCTTGATTTTGGATGTTATTTTTAATTATTTTGGGTAGCCTTAATACTGTTCTTTCATATTTTAAAAACATAAAATAATCAAATTTGCCTGATAATGTTTTAGAAGGTTATGAAAATTTCCAAGACAAAGCCATCTGATCTCAATTTGGGGAGGGAGGGGCATGGAAGGAAAAAGAAAAAAAAGAAAAAAAATGTGAAGGGTCAGTTTTGCACAACTTAAAATACTTTGAAAGACTCTATCACCCTAGTAGTAAACCAAGACCATCTTTCAAGAGGAGTTAAGTAAATTCTGTTACTAGATAATAACATTCTCATAATTCATTTTCCTGGAGTATCTGGAGTATCTGTGCAAGTATCTTATTCATGAGCAACAGTACATGAGATCATCCTTTGCTGCTGCTCTGTACTATTTTGTACAGATAATATTTGACCCCAAGCACAAAATTCCATATATGTAGTTTGTTCCTTAGAAGACAGTGAATTAGGATGTAGGAAAGCTAGGGGGAGAGGGAGTGGTTTTGATTTTTTTTTTTCCAATTTGTTCAGTTGTGATTATGGATGACATTGTACGCAACGTTTCATTTATTCCTCTAAGACAAGGCCAAAAGCATAATTAAAGTGCTACTTAATGTCACTGTCTCTCTTTTCTAGTCCTACTCTCTTCAAGATGAAATAAAAAAACAGTGGTTACTTTATGTATTACCCTTGCATCTTAAATATTTGACTATAGGATCCCAGATTTTGACACAACTTTTATTTATCTGCAAAATGTGTGATTTTTATGAATTAATTATAAAGCTCTTCTGAAGAGACACAATCGCAATCAATATTTCTAGAGCTTTCTTGAACTTTATCAAATGACAAACCTGACATTCTTCCTATTCAAAACATTCTGTGAGAATTGCTTCTGCTGCGTTTTGCTTTACTTTCTGTTGAAATAAGGGTATAGAGATTTGGGAGAAGATAAACTCCCTTGCCTTACCGCTGGTCCTCAGGGATCAGCGGGGCTGGGTGCAGCTGGGCTTAATTTCTGATTATAGCCTATTCAGCACTATAGGCCTGGTTGAGTTTAATAAGAATTTGCACAATCAGACATTCACGAATCATGCAGTTTACCAATCCAGTAGAATAGGTTTGACCAAGTTCAATGAGAAATTGCACATTGTAATTTGCACAATCCAGATTGACTAACAGAGCAGTTTATTAAAGCAGGCTCAGAATTGCCCATGACAAATGCATTATGTATGTATCACACATATGTACATATGTGTACATATGTATCACAACAGAAAGTATAGTAACAGAGATCTATTAGTGTTATATAAATATATATCTAAAAATATATAAATATAAAAAATATATTAACATATAAAGAAAGATATAAATTTATACAAATACTTACTGCTGTGTCTGCTCCAATAATTGAAGGCATCAAGTTCAGCTTCAGGGGAGAGGGAGACACACAGTCCATTAACTGATACTGAGCAAGCAGAAGTGTTTCCCCATCTCTGTCTCTTTGGCCCCACTCCCCCACTTCTTTTATGTTATAATCCTTGGCCTTTCCCAAAGGGGTGAAACGATGGTATGTAATAGGTGGGGTTTTGGCAACTGTGGTTATACATGTAAAGCATGTTTTCTTTTCTCTTCATTTACTTTTTTTAGAGGTGTGAAAGTTAATATGCAAATAGGGTTTGATGAGCATCTTGATTACTTTTGGTAAGAATTTACAGTTGATGGAAAAGATGGAATAAACACGTTGGTCCTCTGCATACTCATACTGCAGTAAAGGCTGTCTGACCTTGCCAGAGAGTTTTTGTGTCCACTCATCTCCTTGAAGGATCAGATTTACAAGAAGCTTTGTTTTCATGGTGGAGTAGGAGTGAGACCAATGGCTGGTGCAGAAACTTGGGTGCTCTTCTATGCTTCACTGAGACAACATCAGGTTATGAGGCCTCTGTTTCATTCCAGACATCCTTCTGGCATTAGTCCTTGCCTGAGTCTGGTATAGGATAAGTGAGAGGCTCACATTCTTGCTCAACCAGCCTCTTCTATTTCATGCAGTTCTGTAGTAGGTCTGACAACTTAGAACACTTTCACAAATATTTTATGAGTAGTCTATACCTTATAGCAGTAAAACAAGACAGTGATCATAAGCAAATGCAGTTCTAAAATGGAAAAGAATGGAGTAAAGTCTGGCTTTTGAGAAATACTTGGAATAGGCAAGAGTATCTCTACAGCCATTACCCACAATTTTATTCAGCACTTCATGAATGTCCCTCCTGAGATTTTTATGGATTTGGATGGGAATGTTTCTATTTAGCATGCAGCAGTAAAAATAGTTGATATGGAGAATTTTATATACTAAATAGTCTCCTTCTTTTCATTGAAATCTTATTTCCTACCAAGTTTCTAAACAATTACTGTGCACCTCCTTGTTCATGATTATTTACTGTTCTTGAAATTTCACTCTACTTATTATCCGTGTGATCTCCTGTTGAAAAAGAATTTGCATCAAGTAGGTATCAAACACTGCAACTTATCTTATAAACAAATGTTTTTAAATAGTATTCTTAAAGGACCATTGAAGGATTTTCATAATGATGTAGGCATTTGCTCTCCTGTAACCTGGAGATCTAGTTTTTCATCACAAATCTCAGGGGGGAGGGCAAGGTGGGGTGGGGGCAGGGAAAAATACAGAAGCTGCAAGCTGGTGATGGAAAATACATAAAGGATGAGAGTTATTTTCCACAGATCAAGTAAATATTCATTATTCACAAACATTTCAAGATCAGCCAACCACCCAGGAGGCTGAGTGAATTAATTGTCCAGCTGTGAGGAAAGTCCCCCAACACTCTCCTGAAGGGTATGCTTTACAGAAGGGCTAGCAGGGGTTTTGTTGGGTGTTGGCTCATCATCTGAGGCTTTTATTTGATTTGTTTATGCTTTTTTTGCATAACATTGTGCAAAAATATTACATGCACATCATTTTGATTCTCCTCAGTTGATGGTTAAAATAGAAATTAATTAATATGATAAATAATATTTGTAGAGCACTAATATGAAGTCCAGCTGTTTTAGCTGGGTTTGCTTTAAAACTGATACTACTGACAAGTACAGACATAAAATCACAGAAGTTGTAAAGAACTCCCTGAGTTTTGATTTTTTTTCTGTAACACAAAATGAACTGCCAACTATCATCACCAGCAAGGGAAAAAAAAAAAAAAGACATTGCCAGTTAGTTTCATAAGACAAAAAGAGATGAGATGATAGGGTGAATGAGTTATTATAATGTTGTAATTTGTCAGTGATTAGCATTTGTTTGGTTGAACTAAATTTATGTAAGTTTCAAATAAAATAGGCTGTGCTGCATAAAGTATTTCAGGAAGTAAATTCAGAATATATTGGTTCAGTCCTACAAGTAGTTTGGTTACCCATGCATTAGAGCTTATTAAATGTAAGAACTAAGTTTCTGTCACACATATATATATAAATCACCATTTTAAAAATTATACTATTTATTCATCCATGCTTAACTGCATAAACCCATAATTTTTGCATTTACTAAAAAAGTGACCTATTAGATTTTCTGCATTAAAAGTGAAATGAGAATTCTCTGCCTACCTGCATGTAGAACTCTGTCTTCAGATAATCTGATTTGCAGGAGTCTGACTGCTTTTAGGGAAGAGATATATAAGATATAATTCAGTACCATGGATAGATTTATGACTGTATAACACTTGTACGCAGATTCTTAATCTGATATGGGAAGGCACCCTTTAGTAGCACCTTCATTCTTTTCTTTATTTTTTTTTCTTTAACAGCAAATAGCTAAATAAACCGGACATATGCCCAGAATAAACTTGGCAATCAGCAAAGACTTCAGAAATAATTCCTGACTTTATAACTCACAGTCTTACAAAATGAATAATTCAAAATTTAAATATTTGAATTACAATATGATGACTACTTTGCTAACTATCTTGAGTTTATATAGTAAATATCAGCTTCTAATTTTAATCAGTTCTTGAATTTTTAAAGAAGCTTTTATAATTTGCCCTGAAATCAACCATGGTTAAGATTTTCAGTAATAGTTTCCTAAATTTAGTCTACCATATTAAGTCTCTGAGGAAGCATGGACTTCACAGCATTTTGAACATCCTCTCCATCTGTGTAAAAGAAGCTGGTGCTAAGGATATGTAGTGGTTTAGGAATGGTACTCTCTTATTCAGTGCCACAACCAAGGCTCTTCCAAATCAGACACTGCTCACTTGCTTCCCCCTCTCTCTGTTCCCCTTCTCACTCTGGGAGGGGGTGGGGGAGTTGAGAGTTAGAGGAACAAAAGATGAAAATCACGGGCTGAGATAAGAACAATTTACTGGAAACAGCAATGAGGTAAGAAAATGAACAGTATTATCACCAGTATTAATAACAAAAAGCATAAGCAAAAGAAACTATTTTACATAGAAACCCACAACAAATACCGAGTCTTCCTCACCCCACCATGCTTTTTCCCACCAGAAGGGAACACTCTTCTTGGAAGCAAGAGAATCCCTTTTCCCTACCTTGGTAATGACATAAGATGGTATCAAATAACATTATGATCTTCATCATGCCCACTCCAGCTGATCTGGGCCAAAACCAGGACAGAACATAAAGTTACCTCTTGCGATAGAAATAGTGGAAATATGCACTAAGCTTTAAAAAACATGAAAAAAAAAAAAGATTGCAGAGTAAAAAGAGTGAACACTATTGGAAGCCATGTCTTATTCTCTTTCAATCATTTTTCTTTCCAAGACACTTTATGTTTTAATCTTAATCTTAATAAAATTAAAGAATGAATCCTTGTTCTACTAACTTAATGGCAAAAATTCAACTGATACCTTTTCATAATAAAGTTAGGAATCATATCTTCTTGTTAGTGTGGTCTAAATGTATTACCATTTCATATTGAAAATTCACCATTAATCCTATAGACTTACATAGCCATTAATTTAATTGGTATTCAATAAAATATGTAAAACATAAGGGGGGAGGGGAGGAACCAAAAAAACCCCAAAAAAACCAAAAGAAATAAAAAACAAAAAAACCCCAGTTCTCTTTCTTTTCAAAGGTCTATAGGAATAAACAGTAGATCTGCAGCTGCAGAATGGGATCTAATGCCACACTCAAGACACCAGCATACAAATACTCTACCATAATAGAAAATGACATATCATAGGTTACTGCTGGCTCACTGACTCAAAAAAAGAAAGAGGGGATGTTAATTAGAACCAGTGATGGTTTAGACAGGAGAACTGCAGGGGATGGGGGAAATATACACATAGATAATGTCTAGAAGAGATCTAATGATTCCCTTCTGCCTCCAAGAATAAAATTTGGTCTGTGACAAGAACAGTCCATTAACTGATGTGAGCTGATTTGGCTTATTAATGCTGCTGCCTGTATTATTAAGACAAATGAGAGGCAGAGAAGTCATGACCGTATAGGCAAACAGATCACACCTGGGTGCGTGTGACAGATTAATACTTTTTACAATGCATGAGTAAAACAAAGGTCAAAGTTCAAGAGAGCTAGTCAAGCAAATGATGGGATTATAGTTCAGGGTGAAAAGATGGGTGAGGATGGAGAGGAATGATGAATGGTCTTTCACTAGAGGAATTATAAACAAATGTAATCTTTTTTGATAAAGTATTTAATTATCCCTCGTCTCAGGTCATTTAACAAATACTTACATGGCAAAAAAAAAAAAAAGAAAGAAAATATATTTCAAAATGGCAGTTCCCACCTCATAATTTAAAGTACGTGTCTAAACGATTACTGAGTTTGTTAACAATTCTCTCAATATAAGAAGAATTTGCTTTGAAACAAATTGGAGAAATGAGTGGAGGAAAACACAAACTATTTTTTCTGCATGATAGGAAAGAATAACAGAATTAGAATATTAAAAAATGCAACTGTTATTTTTTTATTATTTTTGATGCCCAAACTAAAATCATACACAAAGCATAATGCAAGTATTACATGAGTTCTCATAACAATCAAATGAGATTATTGTTTTCTGTCATTTAGAGATGGAAACTTCTAAACCAGCAAAAAAAAAAAGAAAAAAGAAAAAAAATCACAGAGACCATTGTTGTTAGATTATTCATCAAAAGCATCAGTGTATTGTGTTTATGTTGCAATATTTTGGTAGCTGGAAGGACTGCAGTAGTCAAAGCTGGAGCTGCTATTAGGTCAGAGAGAGTTCCATCAGTCTCCAAAACAGAGCCTCCACTGGGCAAAGCTGAGGCCATCAGCAGGTCTTTACTGTGAGTGTGGTGAAGCACTAGAACTGGTTGCCCAGAGAAGTTGTGGATGCCCCATCCCTGGAAGTGTTCAAGGCTGGTTTGGATGGGACTCTGAGCAGCTTGTTCTAGTGAAAGGTTTACTTGCCCATGACAGGGGTGTGGGATTTGTGATTCTGTGAATGTCTTTTCCCTGTTCAGCTGAAGCATAGTGGATGTATTTCTCATCTAAGCCTAAGTGGACCTGGAGATGAAGAGGAAGACCATCAAATTGTGAGCTATCCTAGCACAAAAGAAATACATATACCTGGACACTGTTTTAATGACTCCCAATGTTATTACATGTTCTCTGTTTTGTATGTTCATTGTTATATACATATGCACATATATTATATTGTTCAGAATGGTTCCCCAGTTCTCGCTCATGTTCTCCCAGTTTTCTCACTGCTTGAGATCTGCCATAATGCAGTCTCACCATATATGGTTATCCCCCCTCCACTTTTCTCTATACAGTTGTTGCCCTTCCTTCTTTTACCATACATGTGAGAGGATTTGCATGCTCCTCCTGATCTCCTCCCAAGTTCTGGGACCTTCCTGCAACCGTCTATATAAGCCTGAGTCTCATTTGAATAAACCGCCATTCTGCCTCACCCCTTCTCAGAGTGTGCCATGTCCTCCTTCCCCCTCAAAGCTGCGTTATTGGCTTACTGGGATTCCAAATGAAGAGACACTTTTTGAAAGGTTCGTGGTAGATCATGTTAGTATTTATTCTTCCTGAGAATAAATACATCTACTCTATAGTAAAAAATTATGAGAAAGAATCAAGAATTTCTTAAAGAAACTGTATTAAAAGCACAGCTTCAAAGTACCAATTTTGAAAGAATGATGGGAGCCTTAATGAGAAATAAGATGGCTGCACTATAAGGTTTTTCAGAAACTTTGTATGATTATAGACAACAGCAAAGTGGATAATCACATCTAATAGGAATAAATTCTGAAGTATAGCACACACTTTAGCACCAAAAGTCAGAATAATGTCTATGTTCCTTTCCATTTCCTTCACGTTGACTACAAAATTCGTTGACTGTTTTTATGAGAAAGAGACAAAGTTCTTGTACACCTAAGAGTTTTAGTAATTAATTTCTATTTTGAAAACAAACCGAAGATATGTAACATCTCAGAAAATTAAAACTATTTCTAGTTCATCTGGGAGATGAACAAATTCAGGGCAGCCCAGTTAAGGAGATCCTGGGGGTGCTGATGGATGAAAAGCTGGACATGACCCAGTAGTGTGTGTTTACAGCCCAGAAAGTCAACCCTATCTTGAGCTTCACCAAAAGCAGCGTCACCAACAAGGTGATGCTGATGCTTTGTTCTGTTCTGGTGAGACCCTACCTGGAGTGAGAGCTGCATGCAGTTCTGGTGTCCTCAGCAGAAGACATGGACCTGTTGGAGTGCATACAGAGGAGTATAACCAAAATGATCAAGGGGATGGAACACCTCTCCTATGAGGACAGGTTGGAGGAGTTAGGGTTGTTCAGCCTGGAGAACAGAAAGCATCAGAGAGACCTTATTGAAGCCCTTGCGTTCTGAACGGGAGTTTACAAGAAACACAGGGGAAAACTTTTTAGCAGGGCCTGTTGCTATAGGACAAATGATAATCATTTTAAACCAAAGAAGGATCAATTTAAATTAGATATAAGGAAGAAATTTTTTTACAATGAGAGTAGTGAGACCCTGGCAAAGGTTGGCCAGAAAGGTGGTAGATGCCCCATCTCTGGCAGAGTTCAAGGTCAGGTTGGATGGGGTTCTAAGCAACCTGATCTAGTGGAAAATGTCATTTTCAGGACCTTGGAACTGGATAACCTTTAAAGGTCCCTTCCAACCCAAACCATTCCATGATTCTATGATTTTACCTATCTGAGATAATCAAACAAAAAAGACACAAAATATCAATCATCTGAGGTCCAATTCTTGGCAGGACTTTGAAACAAATAATCCTATAACTTATTTTTAAGCACATTAAAAAGAAAAAAAGTTGAGTATCAGTCAAACCTCAGTTGAGGAAGATACTTCTCTGTCTAATCAATTTTTCACCTTCCACAATACATTGCCTCTAATAAATAAAGAAGAGGTTTCACATATGTAGACATGACTAAAGACTGGGATGCTCTTTCATCTGACATTCCAGGACAAGTTAGAGGAATGGATGCAGTGTCAATCAAAAGGATGCAGAACTGATCAGGGAAGAGACAGTTGAAGGTCACAGTCCAAACCACCAAAAATACATTGAGTGTTTTTCAGTGGAAATTGGACCATAGTTCTTTACTGTTCTCTAATTTCAAGATCCACAGTGGTGGAATAGCAGCTGCACTTACCAAATATGCAAACTGCACCAAACAAGGAGGTATTGCAAGCTGTGTTGGACAGTATCTATTTTATTCGATTGTTTACACAGTCATTTGATGCTTTGCACAGCACTCTGGTTCTAATGCCATCAATCAATGCTTTATACAGCCATGCTGTAGGCAGCAATCTGCAGATCATAACCCTCCTTCTTCATCCGTGCTTTATTCATTGAATGTTCTTTCTGTGTAAGTGAAACAGAAAAACTCTCATTCTGGTTCTGTCTTCACAAGGGAGTGATATGGCACACTGCAAATCACTCTATGAGCTTTTATTTTAGTAAATATCTTGTTTGGCGTTTTCACTCTGTTTTTTCTTGTTTTGTTTGTTTGTTGTGTTTTTTTTTCAATAAAAGCCTTCAGTATGGATTAGCTTTTAATGAAATCTATACTGAGTCACCATTTCTTTTTCATTGCATTTCTGTATTAAAAAATCAATAAAAATTCTAAAGCTAGCACATAAGCATGTAAAACATATAAAGTACTAGTATATACACACAAATTCTGTAATTATACAAAGGAAAAAGAAACACTGAAACCTTTTAAAAGAGATCACCATCAGTTCTGATTCATTTTAGTATTTTGATTTTAAGAAGCTGGGTAATGGCCAACAACACAAAGGAAAAAAAGTACCCTGGTGACCTACTAATAAACTCTGAATCCTGAAATCAATACCAGGCAAAGGGTCACTGTCTAATCAAGCTAACTAAAGGAATTTAAAGCTTTCAGCTACTTTCCAAAACAGGAGAGGCCAGCAAGTGCATAGAAACAGAGTTTCAACTCTATTGACATAATGAGCAAAAAACACTGGGTTTGTCTTTAGTAAACACATTAGTAAAATAGCAAGAAAATCAAGTCTTATTTCAGCACAGACACTTATTTAAGCTGTTGTAACTTTTCATGATTGTTCTGTATGTCTCTCTGGTATGTAATCAGTTCATAGAACTAAAGATGAACATAGCAGCAGACATTTTTTCTCAATTTGAGCTATGCAAATCTCTACAATTAATTATTATATCAGTTGCATTTGACCCATTTGTACTCTTTAAATCAGTGAATTTCCAAAAGGTTATATTTTCTAGATTATGACATATAATTTTTGTTAGGAAAACTGTCTAAGGAATGTAAAGCAATTTTTGAAATTCTCTAGCAGCTTAATTTTTTTTTTAAACAGGACTATATGTATAACCAACATAATTCCTTCTAATCCACTTTTGCCTTTTTTTTTTTTTTTCATTTATAGTGGGCTTTTGAACAGTGATGGGCAAAGTAAAAAAAGAGTAATTAAATTTACACTAAACAGGTTCAAAAGCACAAGTTTAAAATTAACTTTCTCTAATTCAAACAATAGGTACAACCCTAACACAGTGAAATTCAGAGTATTACATCAGTATGGTACTTGAACACTTTACCAAAAAATAATTTCAGTTCTCCCAGATGGATACACATAGTTATCCTAATGTTTTATTATTGAACAGTTAGATACCTATTATCCAGAGACTGCTTGTGCACAAAGAATGAGAACTGAGTATGGACACCTTCCTTAAAATGCCTAATTGATATGAACTGAATGTGTACAATTGTGAGTGTTTTTTCAAGGGAACAAGGAGCACTACCGGTTCTTGGAAAGACCATCTGTAATCTAAGCAACTGCATTCCTTTGATAGCTGCAGGAATAGATGTGATTTGATGGAATTCAATAGTTCATTTTAATGAGATCCCAAAGATTGGTAATAGCCTTTATTTCTTTATCATAGACAGTCAGCTAAGTGTATAAGGATGAAGTAGGATACAACGCTGTCAAATGAACTTTAGAGTTAGGGGAAGGAAAAGCAAATGTATCATAAATGGATGCATCTGGATTTCAACTAGCAGTGTCTCTCAGATATAATATTCTGAAAGTGGTCTCCTCTAAGGCAGTGGGACAACCCTATGAGTGGTAATTCAAGGTACAGAAAAGCAGATTTTATGTTTGAGGTTTTTATTCAGCACACTTACAAACTAAAATTGAACTGATCCTGACTGAAATACTTACAAAACTAAGTAAACTGCTGCATTATTTTTAAAAATTAAAGTCGGTGAACTTGGCTTGAAATCTGAATTTCATCACTTGTGAAGCCATTTTACTATGCATCATTGAGTCTTGACAGTGTTAACATATAAAGTCTTTTTCCCTTCAGTGCAATACCTGAATTTTATTCAAAAAACGATATTTTTTATTTATGAATCTTGTTCAGGGGGAAAAAAATGGACTTTTAATTCAAGCTTCAAATGGGATGCATGACCATTTTGCTAACACAAGATGTGGGAATAGTAATCTCCATCAAGTGAAGCAAAAATGACTGATACTCTCTGAAAAGTGTTACAAGAGCTTGTTTGAGTCTTGATCACTGTGGTGTTAAATGAGAGGTAAAAAGGAGGTAATGTTTAAAATAGAGTAAAGACAGAATTTCTAGTTTTCTCGTTCTCTGCACAAAACTACATGGAATTTTATAGAACATTCTAGGCAATTAGATATAAATCCACAAGAAAATAGTACCTTTTGCTATGCCTGAAATAAAATTTATGTGATCTTATGGCAAACATGCTCAGGAATGGTGATGTACAACTTGGGAATTAGATCATGCACTATGTGCAATATATGTTGCGTGGTACTCATGATTTTTTTCTTGCACATGTTGTTGCAGTACTGCTAAAACATTGCAGGGGCATTGTTTCAATGTTATGCTTTTTGTGTGTTTGTGGGGGCGGTGTCATAACTTTTATCATATTATGTTTTAGAAACTCCTTTATCTTCATTCACACTGAGAAATCGATCACACTTCTGTTTGTGCTGCTTCAGATTCAGTTTGAAGTTTATAGGAGTGTCAAAATGTAGTAGAATGGAGGAAAGGACTTTGCCTCTTTGCAGTCCTAGTTGGTAACTAGGTTTTGCTACCAAACAGAAAAAACATCAAATATGTTCTCAGAGCTAAATGTATTAAATCACATCAGCTGCCCTCAAGCTATGCAAAGCAACAAAATAGGAATAATTAAGTAAAAGTTGCATCATGAGAGTCAACTTCTCGTCTGAGTATTGAACATGAGGGGGTGTTCTTACGTTTACGAAATGAAGGCACGGTTTGTTCAAAGGGCAGACCAGAGTGCATCAGAATTCCTCTTGGCCTTTATAGAGATTAGATTGGACAAAATAGGGATGAGATAAGAAAGTCTTTTGGAAATCATGTAGGATTCCCTAAAACAGGGATATCAGGCATATTAAAATCATGATGTCCATATTAAAATCAGATGTCCAGATTTTGACAGCAAGGGTGGGCTGCAGAGCTGACCCCTGTGCAGAATGGCCAGGATGTGGGCCTGGGAGTGGGCTTGGCTTAGTGGTGCCTATGGCCAGACAGGGTAGGGCTGTGGGGAGATGGAGACCAGCCCTGCTGCAGCATCACTGAGGTAGGGATGACTCCAGCATGTAGTTGACCAGTTAAATGCGCAGGAACACATTAACAAAAATCATTATAAAATTGTCTCCCCAAACTGGATAGCAAAAATTAATAATGAAATTTTTGAAAACATTTGAGTTTCTAATGATTATTTTTCCACTAACTGAAGAATGTAAGAAAAAAACAGAGAAGTTCAGGAAATGTTTTACTGCTCTAGATTTTATATTTGCCTTTATTTCTCCCATACTTGAGAGTCAAATCATAGAGTAAGTTAAAATCAAGTTTACTTACAAATAAAAGTCAAATAATAAAACTAGCTAGTGGGATTGCATTAGGGGAGTCAGGTCCTGGTCCACCCAGTCTTGAGGCTAGCACATGAAATTAATTCTCCTATTGGACAGGCGTCAAAGTGCCGAACAACCTAAATGAATACTTCAGCACCCAGGAGTAATGATATGGAGAGGGCTGCTGAAAGCAGAGCTTCTTATTACCTCATGCTTATATGCCATTATTAGACATTAACAGCCATGACTCCCAAGTACTCAACTGGGTGACTTTTTTGTAGACATTAGACAAAAACTTCTTTCTTCTTGTTGTGTCTCTGACAACAGTGGGAATGTGCTGAAGTTGGATGTGTGACTTACAGAAAAACTTCATTTAGAAAGCCCTGCTGGGAAGTAGTTTCACACCATCCAACAATATAAAAAAGATCATCATGCTCAGCTGCACAGAGTTTAGGCTTCAGGAGAAGCACTATCCTAATGTAGGTCAGCCTGACTGTGCTTCTTGCAAAACCCTTATCTCTTCTAATACCATAGCTTTGGTTTATAGGCAGTTATCTGCATTTTGGCTTATATAGAGTGGTTAGAATAGAAAATTTTTGAATAAAAGGTGTTTGAATCTCACACTTCAGTCATATTTTCCCCATACATAATATTTTGCAATGGTCTGTAAGGCTCTTATATAATGTAGAGGCATCAGTCATGGCTGAAATATAGATCAGAACTGTGGCCACCCCAGGCTTTTTGAAACAGAAAATGAAATGCGTCTAGCACACACCACCTACTGCCATTTCTCCCCTAATATGCCCCTGGAATGCAAAGCAATTTTCCTCCCAGGAAGGCTATCAGGGTAGCATCTTTTAACAGGAAGATGATCTGAGCATATTTCAAATGGAAACAGCAGAGCCAGGGAGTCATCCCAGGACTAAATGGTCCCTTCAGTCTTGCACTTCATGCAGCAATGTTAAAAATCAGACACATAAATATAAATATATTGTACAGAAATAATCTAGCTCCAATGCTACCCCAAATAAATAACAAAGAATATCCCACTCAGTAAGTGCATATATAAGCAACCAGAAAGATGGTTTTTTTTTTCAGTTTGATGCAACAAAACCCGTTGGTTCTATCCAATAATCACAATAGTAAAGATGATGTATTGAAGCTTTTCACTACAAAAATAAAACTGTCAGGTTTTGACACAAGTGTATGAAATTTGTTGCTCTGCTGTGAATTCCTGCTTCTCTCTTTAAGAAGAGAGTTTCTCACTAGTTTGAACTCTTTATTCAAACCAAGTTATTAATTTTACATTATATTTAAAATGTTTAAAATGAAATAGTATATCAGGGATATATAAATTAAATAGGCAGCTATTTACTTACATGACCAAGATTTTCTCTTGCATTTTGTGCAGAAGCACATTGAATGCCCATGCCTAACTGGATTATATGATTATTTTGGTGAGTATATTGGTGCAAGTTCACTCACTATAAATAAATAGATGGTTAACCATGGGTGGTAGCTGTAACATGTACAAATTACTTTGACAGAACTAATAAAATGCTGTAAGCTAGATATAAGCCTGGGTAGACTGATGAATTTTAGATACAACAAATAAATGTTCTACTGATCAAGAAGGAAGGAAGATATAGCTCACTGCAACACAATCTGTTCCTCCTCAGAATTTTTGTGTATTATCAATAAACTCTTAGTATGCATAGAATGCAATCTTCATTCTTCAAGAGAAAGGTAAGAATTATAAGTTACAATATATTTACTTTATATGGATACATAGTTGCACATATGTATACACACAGAAAGACCTTCATGGAGCCATTTATAGTCCAAGACCCATCCATATATTTTAATATGATAAAATATATTTTACATAAAATATAATTTTAATTTTTAAAACATATTTTATATTATTATACTGTCTTTTCTTAAATATATTACTTTCTTTTTTTCTCAGCAGCATTTGGACATTTGCTTTTTATACCAAATAGTTTATTTTTATATTGACAAAATAAAACCCTATCAGAGAATAAGAGTGGTTCCTTTAAAAAGTTTAGGTACTGGAAAGAAGAGGTAATAAAAACCACTCACTAATTTGCAGGTAAGAAGTAAATGCGTTTTGGTGACACATGCCTTTTTCTTATGCATAATATGAATAATTTATTTGCTTATTACATAGGCAATGTAAAATTTATAAGTTCGTAGGTTTAAAATATGAATTTCTTTCAAATTATCACATTTGTAACAAAAGATGTGATAGTTCAATGCATTCTTCTAAATTACCACTTCCAACAATAGAAGGATTTAAACAGTTGGGTTTGCCTTGAATTTCTGAACTTTTAGCATATATAGTTGGAATCATTAATTTCAAGGTTGTCTTGGAGCTATTCTGATCCTGAGTAAAGCACATAGCTGAGCTAGTTTGTCACCAGGTACTTTGTCAGCTACAGTCTCAAGCATAATAAGAAAGCACCCCATGGATGTCACAGGTGATGTGATTAATAGCTGAGAAATATAATGGTTCACATTTCTATTTCTCGTTTAAACTGATTCTCTGAATATTTTATGTGGTTGCTCTGTAATCTCAGCTTTCAGTAATTTAATTAAGTAATGACTCACTTCAGGACATTTTGAATGGGCTAATAGAAGGCTGTGGACAGTATAGGATGAGTTAAGGCCAGCAGTTTTTTCACTTCAGTTTTATAATTCATTGCACTTTAAACGGGCTTGTGGGTTCATTTTCCTGACTGGCAATATCTACAGGTGATCCTTGTGGGTCCCTTCCAACTGGGCATATTCTGTGACTAATTCTGTGAAGTCAGCTGAAGAAGGCTCATGAACTACATCTGTAACTGGGTGACAGGCAAATTTGAAAGACACAGTAAGTACTACAGGTTTGGAAATTACTTGATTTCTTTGTAATCCAAACCATTAGGCATGAAACACTGGAATGAGTTTTAAGCCTGTAGATAGTTAGTCTCATTTTTAGTATCTGCTCTTTGCCAGAAGCCAGAAATTAGGGTGGGTTTTTTTGTTTGTTTTTGTTGCTTGTTTGTGGTTTTTCGTTTGGTTGGTTTTTGTTTGTGGTTCTTAATTTGGTTGGGTTTTGTTTGCTTGTTTGTTTTTCTTTGGTGCTTTTTGTTTTTTTTTTCCCATTGCCACTAGGCAAAACTTCTTCATACTGAAGCAGTTTAAAATTAAAAAAAAACAAACAAAAAAAAAAAAAGGAAGAAAGGGTGAAGGTCAGCAATGCTGTACCTAACAACAAATTGCAGTTGTGTGACTTCCAAAGCTGCATCTGTCATAGAAAAAAGGGTCTATCAGCTCTGTGTCAACAGTATGACTTTTACCATTCAGTTGCATACTCTGTGAAGAAGTATGTAATTTGTTAACTAAAGGCTCATTTAATCGTTCTTAGTTTATTCTTTTCACTTTTCCATTGTGAAAAATAATAGTATTTTTCCATTTATTTCTTGTTCATGAAAGTTCTAATTTTGTAATTTTTTACTTATTGAATATTATTCTTATCAGTAATTTCTTTTGCATATTGGAGAATCCTAACTTTTAAAAACTCCTGATATCTACGCTATTCCATAACTGTGGACATTGCTCTCATGAGTTTTCTCCAGTTTTCCTCAGGGACCAGACTGCTTTCCTTAGTAGTGGAAATGTGGAATCACGATGGGTTTTTTGAAATAACATAATGACACTTTCTAAATGTTTTTCTCTTATTGCCTAATAAATTTTAATGCCTGATTATATTGGTTTTGATGATATTTAGTTAGAAACAGCGACTCAAAGTATCCTCCCTGAGTAATACCCATTTATTCTGAGCTCATGGTGCAGATGCATTTTGGGCAAGCTTTGCCTTTGCTTTTACCTTGCATTTTTTTCTCACTTTCAACCACAACTTTAGTTCATGGAGTAACTATCCATTGATTGCTTTACAAGTACTCACAGTTTGCTTTTCTAGATTATCTTTGGCTCTATCTTAACATAATGCCTAACAGTATCCTTTACACTGAGAAGCCTTACAAAGCATTCCTGTACTTTGTTTCCTGTTCTTAAATCAGTCTTTAAGATCATGTAATTCCATTACAGGTTTAATGAAAGACTTTATCAAAATCTTACTGGAAGCCTAAGTGGCTAAATCATATTATCCTTATTCAAACACCTTCAAGAAAATCTAGTAGATTAGCCTTCTTTATAAACTTGGTTTACTTTTCCTTCATGTATCCTAAGAATTGCTTGATTTTGATGTTTGAGAGAGTTTCTAGACACTTTTTAAGGATAATTTCAGAATAGAATGGGTAGGTTTGGAGCTGTTCCAACACTTCCACCCCAGGTTCTTAAAGTACTTAAAAAAAAAAAAAGATTTTGAAATCTGAAAGCTGAGGTTCTAAATCACTTAGTTTTAAAATTTCAAGTTATTTGTAGAAATTAGGACTTGGAAGCTTCAGCACCTTTTATTTTAGCATCTTCTGTTTAGTGTACTTTGATATATGGAGAGAAATGATTTCAGGAAAGCATATTTAAACAGTTAGGACTAATTTGTTACAGACTTGGAAAAAAAAATCACACCAGTGACATAGCAAGGACAGAAGCTGGAGATGGAATTTTGTGCTGAATACAGGTACAGTGCTATTATTTAAAAATATGATAGGTCTGTTACAGGATTACTTGTCAAATCCTCAAAGTCAAACAAAAGGCTCAGACTACAATTAGGAGCAGACAGGAATACAGTGATCATACTGACTGCCTGTTTCTTTGGCACTGCCATTATGCCGGTTTTCTGTATTAACACTGAAGTGAGATAAGAAACAAATTTCCTCTAAAGAAGCAGTCATTTAGTGCTAATCATGTTTGCATTTCTCATTTCCTTTTCAAATATGAGCCAGTGACCTTGAACTGAAATGCTCAATGTTTCATATTAATTTTTTGAACCAAGTAAATTTACCACATTTTTATTAAAAAGTCTGTCAAGAATGGGTTGCTCCTTAGCAATACCAAGGACCATGCAGACTGCACCATTAGTAGGAACTGCACAAGGTGCAAAAAGACATTGACCATCACAACCCCTCCCATTCAGGATGAATCCTTTCAAGTTGTGATAATGACTGTCATAAAACACCATGAAAAGATGGAAAAGCTTTTCATGTTAATAAGACAAAAGCTTTCTTTTCCACAGTAACAAATCACAGCAACGTTTTATTCTCATGGCTGTCAGAACCATGTAGAACTCTACAAGATACCAAGTAGTTTTTCCAGTACTTGAATTAGCATATTTCTGTCATCTGACCTATTTTCTTAAAAGGTGTTTTTTCCTTCTAAAATATAACTTGGGAAGAGACTGTCTGAGTTCAAGTCTAAACTGCTGTCCAAAGCCACTTACTTTTTGATTGACAGACTGCATCTTTGTATGTACACATTAAAACTATCATCTCATCGGCATGGCAGTTGAAAATCCAGTGGAGTCAAATATCCAAGATAGCAAAAGATTTTGCCCCTTTTCACTTTGTCCTTTTAGGGATAAAACTTAGATAGCAAGCTGAATAAAGCATAAGATGCACATATGGTGCATTTTTCTTCTGTGTTTTGCGTGATGTCTGAATTCCTCTGACTTTTTTTCTTTTTTTTTCACCAAGTCAAACAATGTGTGAGCAACGAAATCATACTAAACTCTCCTAACCCTAAATTTGGTTAGATGTGAAAGAGTCAGGAGAGAGTCAGAAGTGGATTTGTTATGTACCTCATGACTGCAGCTTTCCCCAGTGCCTTGCAAGCTCTGACAATATTTTGTGTGGATACAAATCAGGCAAGAATACTAGATTCCTGTAAGTAGACACACAACCATTTTCACCTGCAGCCATCTGGTTAGCTACTGTCACTGTTCTTGCAAGGTATACTCTTTATCAGAAAAATTAAAATTCTTCTCCAGAAATGAGGAAGTTGTAGCAGTTTTTCATTAAAAAAAGTACAGTCCAAAACTTTCTGCAAAACTAAATATTTTCAAAATCCACACGCCAAAGCAAGTAAAAAATCTAGGCATACCTGTAGGAATGTGTATACATGACTGATCCAGCAATGTGGGTTATTTACAATATCAGTAACAGAAATTAGCACTAGCTGAATAGTATAAAGAAACACAATGGGAAATAAATAAGTAGCTTATAATTATGTTCTATTTTCCACTGAATTTTTTCTGAATTTCCTAATCTATCCCTATTATATGCCACATATAACTTATGTTTTTATTACCTTTAAAGGGAATAATAATAAAATATTGCAATATAAAATAATAAAATTTACAATAATAATCATAATACTTTAATTAAAAATCTGTCCTGTATCACTATGTATTTTATTGCATTATCTCTAATCACTTCACCAGTAATTGTATCTGTCCTGTGATATTTGTTGTCACTCTAATAGCTTTCCATTGCTCTTCATGCTTCCTTCCATCCCTTCCCTCCCTTACAAGTCTTTGCTTTGCAACACTGAAATCAGAAATTTTGCCTTTTAAGTTAGAAATTCCTTAGGCAAATAATGGCATTTTCTGTGTGACCTAGGGCACTAGGCTCTTGGCCAGTATAAATGCTTAAAACCAGCAGGGCAATTTGAATTTTATATTTTTACACATGGAAAAAAAAAAGTTAAGAAATTCAGCTGTGATAAAATCAAATTTAAATGTTTGCCCCAGAGTACAAAAACGAAGATTAGTACATTTGGCATCAGATACCACTGATAAGTATTTCCTTTTTTTCAGAGAGATGAAGTTTTATTCCTGGATTCCCCTGACAATCTTAACATAAATTATCGTATATGGTGCTTCAAGCACTTAGCACAAAAAGGGGACCCGTGGGGGTAGAAAAGAAAGAAAGAAAAAAATTATAAAGGAGGATATAAAGAGAAAAATATATAACTCATGTTTTCAGGATCCCTCAGTCCCACAGACCCTGACAGAAACCAAGAATGTTGTTTTATGTAAAAATACTCATTAAGCAATCAGTAAAAATTCACTGAAATTTGTAATGTGGGATTATGATAAAGGGACAGTTGAACTGGGAGTTCCCCATCTGGCACCTTGCTCTGAAGTCAATCTTGCACATCCATGAGAAAGTACTTTGACCAGCTAGTTATTGATTAGTCTTTGCAGATTTGGATGAGAAATCCTATACTAAACTTGATCAAAGAACTGTTCTTGTGATAGAGTTTCCATCAAATTCAAAAGAAGTGACTTTCTAATTTTCTGAGGATATTAAAAGAAGAAAATTTGTCCAAAAAATTCAGTGAGTCTTACTGAAAAAAAGTCCTGATAAAGATACATGGAATTGTCATTTGGAAAGGATGCAACATGAAGTAAGCACCAGTGGGCTTTTTTGTTTTCATTTTTAAATAACACTATATAGGATAGAATATGCTTATGAGGTGGTGGTTTCAGATATGCTTAAGATATGCTGACCTTCTGCTCCACATACATGATTTGAGAGGTTTGCTTTACATTTCATTTCCTTCTCTCAGAAAATCGGGTGCTATATTTGCACTTATATAACTCAATTAGTCAATACTTAAAGCACACTTTGGAATCCTACATTAAAAAAGTTATATTGGAAAAGAGTAAGAAAGAAAAATAACATTATTTTTTTTTGTTACCAACATCATATGTAAGTGACTTGTTTTTCAGAGCTGATAATCCAATTTCTTTCATAAAGAAAGACGCTGTCAAGTTTTGTCCATTTTCATAGTTATAGCAGCTAGAGATTAAAAAGATTATGATCTCTTAATCATTCTCCTCCAAGTTGCCATTTTTCAGTTGAAAATTTATGTAGCACAAAGCATGGAAATTACTGCAAACTACAATTTGAAAAACATAAACCCCCAAAACAGAAAAACACTGAAAAAAAAAAAAGGTCAAATATGTTGGGAACATCTGGGAACTGTCTATCAACAAGAAAGATGTTAACAGGACTATCTAGCTGGCCTTGGAGCTGTGAAGGAACAAAAGAAGCTCTCCTCCCCAAGCCTTGAGAACTCCCAGAAGAAGAGATAATTCAAGACTTGTCTAGTAAATCACTAGCTTAGTTTAAAAGCCGTAATTGTTTTAGGTTTGTAATTAGTTTGTAGATATCTGTGAGAATTCCTTTGCTTTTTCTCCTGTCTGAACACTATGATATGTAACCACCCAGAGCCCCCTCTCCTTACCCAGCACAAACGTTATCTTGTTACACCTACTACCCCTATATATTGTGAAGCATGCTTTCAATAAAAGTTTTCAGTTATTGCCCCTAACTGGGAATGTCTAGATTTTTAGCCGTCACAAAAGAGTCTGTAAATAGTACAGATTATGAGCTGTGTTTACTTTTTTGAGAAATCCAAATGTGGTCTGTATGACAATCAGGTTGTGTATATTTTCATATAACTTTACATTTGCACCATAGTTTAGATTAACAGACCTACACTAACAAAAAAATAATAGTTTGCTTTGCTTTTTCTACGCACCCAGTGTTTAATTTTTGCCAAACCCAAATCCAATAATGAAACTTGCTGTTAGATGTATGTGCTTGAGACTTCAAGACAGGGCTGAATTTTAATTGTATCTGTTTCCAGCTTTCCAGAAGACAGAAGAATGAATTGCTTTTAAACATGAAACACGGATATTAATTCAGACTTAACTAAGCAATGTATAATCTTCAGAATAAAGTCAAGAGCAATCTAATGTGTTTTAAAACAGTTAATGTGGCAGCTAAAGGTGTGTGCTAAAACTGCAGTGTGTCCCAACTGCAGTATGTTCATGCTGTAAGGCTGACAGATGTGTTAAGACTGATCAACTCCTACCCTGGACTCTAGCAGAAGATGTGGCAGTTCTGATATTTGAACATTGCACTTATTTTCATGTACGTTTACTGGGCTTTCCACTGAGTTCACAGCTCTTCAGACACTGAACATGCATGATGATAAGGTCCTCTATGGTGGAAGGTCCCATGGGCCCTGAATTTGTCCAGGCTTGGATAGGAATCTAACACCTTTCAAGGTCTGTGTGTGTGCGCCTTATGATCCTCTGAGTCCTAATCCCAATGTCCACTTTTGCTTTGAAGGTAGCTTTGCTGGCTGAGTGTGTTTCTGCAGGTACTGACTTGTATCAGTTATAATATGCTCTGTTGCGTGTACTTCCAGAACAAACCCGACTTAGAGAGACAGTGAGTGCGGAAAGTTTGCTGGACCTTTGGGACTTGCTTGATTAAAAGTTCAGGTGTGTTGATGGACTTTCGAGGAGTTAGAAGGACAGAAAAATGCCACATGGAATCATGAAGCCCACAGAAAAAGTCTGCTAAACTCACAAGTAAAGCGTTCTAGCTGTTGAAGACTCCTTGCACCTAAATAACACATTTGCTACATATAGAATTAGTATGGACTCCAAGAAACCTAAAAATCAATTTCATGATAATATGATAGTAAGTGTTGCTAAGACAAAAAAAAATAAAAGTTTAATCAATCTTAAATATGAAAGATTATCTAAAATATTTATAAAAATTCTTTTGAAAGTTTAAAACACAACTGAGAACCAAAACAAAACCCACAAAATCTCCCTGAACTTGCATTCTGATTCAGGCTGGCAATATTTATCTTGCTAATATTGTCTTACCATAATAATTTCTTTTCAGGGTCTGTGGTGAGGCACATGTGAGAATTGCATAGCATGGTGGTGCACAATCTAAAATAGCCTGTGGGCAATAAAGTGGAGGAAGCAGGGTACAACAGCAAAATTCTGCTTTCATTTCATATCAATTGTAGATTTATTTTTGAATTTTATGTCAATCTGGGAAAGACAAACAACAAGTCTGTTGTATGCAACAGACTTGCATGCAACAAGTTTCTTGTGAGCCATGGTACCATTATTTTCTAAGATGTGATTTCTTAGTAAAGCCTGTTAATTCCTTTGAGAAAGTATGAATGACTCCTGTGCACTGGAATCACATCTGCCTGAGCTTGATCATTGTAAATGTCCTTGCCTGTTTTAGTCATCTCTGTCAACTTAGGATAATAAACCTGGCTGTTGCCAAGAGTCTGGGTTCATGGCTGTGCAATTCCCCAACTCACTCGTGCAGAAAATGTATTCATCCTATAACACCGTATTTCAGTTTCAGGACAGTGATGGTTGGAGCAGAGTAGTTGCCACAAGTAAGAGTAATGAACCATTTAGCAGTTATACTGCAGTCTGTTGTACACGACCTATTGTGTCATTCTCTACCATTATCCATCTGTAGCAATAATCATGTAAGACAGTCTTTGAAATAGTGGCACAACCAAGTGACTATACCAGGCATACCACACATTAAAAAATCTAGTTAAAGTTGCCATACCATTTCTGACATCAATCTTATTAATACAACTGTATCACATCTGATTCTTAAAGACTGTCTTTAGATGTTTTAGTTCTTTGGTGAGTGTAGAATACTGGAGTGAAGAGAAAACTGTTGTGATGAGGAATACAATAACCCATCACCATAGCAAAGAGCACATTTTATTTGAAAAATACGAATAAAAGATTTTGTCCCTTTTGTTTATTAAAAGAAAATGTAACAATTTCTATCAGTAACACTTGCATAAGGAGGTATACTTTACATTACTCTTTTGTTAAAAAATATATATATATATTTAGAGACTTTGGAAAAATAAGGATGGCCCAAAACTTGCAACACACTTCTAATGTTCCTCAGAATGTACTGTGCCATTTATATGTACTGCAAGTACAAGGTCTTAGTACTTTATAACCCACAAAATTACCCTAGGCAGCATAATTTCATATTCTTCTCTGCATTTAGAATACTCGATTTGTTGTGTGACTTGACGAGTTTGGTTAATTCCAGACTGGTCCAATACTTAGATTTTCTAAAGGATGATTTTAAAATGCCTGAGACCACAGAAATTTTGCAATTCCTTCTAAATACCAGTGAGAATACTTTCACATACACTTTTTTCCAGTATTTGCAATTTAAACTGCATCAATTAGAATTCAAAGCCAAAAATGTTTGCAATTATTTTGGTTTTCTAAGAAGAATGCAAAAAAATAAAGTGCATAACAGAGTGAAATTACTTTCAACTTTTAAGTTTTCTATGTGTTTGTAACAAAAGGTAACAGTGATAAACAAATTAATTTGTTTTCAACATATGAATCTTAATCTAATGCCAGTTGAATTCAAGCTCTTCCTTGTCTTTAAAGTGCATTAGACTACATTTTTAACTGGTTTTAGTTTGACAATATAGTTTCACATTTCAGAGTTCTTATACTGAACCTTTTATCAGATGACTTGTCAAGATTACAGCATCCTGAGTGCCCTCACCATTACAAGAAAGAGGGTTTTTTTGAAAGAGTACAACAAATTATTTTGGTGCAAATGTATTATTAGTTGAATAGCTGTTGCACAAATCAAATTGTAAATCGGAAAGCCCTTAAGTATCACTTTGCATGTGCCATTTAACTTTACTCAGTATTTTCCGGTTTAAGTAAAACTGGTAGTTTTCAGCATTTAGTTGTTACGCGGCAGCAGGATTACTATTTAGGCAAATAGGAAGATATTTGAGAATATGAGTACACAAAAGATCCATGAAAGTTTTAAGCAAAGTCTATATAATCAGACTTAACCATAAACCAGGAAAGAGTTTCCCACAATACTTTGAATGTATACTTTGTTTAAATCAGCAATGCTACAAAATGATTGTGTCATCCATGGCACACAGGATTAATTTCCTTCCACTTTAATCTAAGTTAACATAGAAATTCTCAAATATAGTTTACATTTGTTTCTAGGACACAAAGGACCAAAGGAAAATATTGTGCGATTGAGTTAAAAAAAATCTGTAAACCTGTTCTTTCTGCACTGTGAGGCCTTCTTCCGTGGCCCTGAAGATTTAATATTCTGCTATTTGTCATGCAAACAACACGACACTGTGATGTGTATTTGAGTAAAAAACAGAAAGCATAGCAAGCATGCAGACATATCATGATAGAAAAGCACATCTGGAGATCACTGTGAATAGGACATAAAACAGGACACACTGCAGCATCACAGAAGCAGCGTCTCAATAACCCTGCAGAGTTTCAAAGGATTCAGAATTCCTGGGTCTGGGGGTATGCTGCACATCCTGTACAGCAGCAAAGAGAGCACCCAGAATGGTGAAAAGGGGATTCTTGTTTCTCTGAGATATAATGTTCTTAAACAGAACATTAGCATAAGGAGTGAATATTTATGTCACCATACTTCTGTTGCCTTTAAACCTGAATGTTCTATGATGCAAATAAAAGAAAACAATGGTGGGAACACTGCCTAAAACACAAAATACAATTGATTTTTTCTCCTTCGATGTAGGGCCAGAGGGAACAGACATAAAGATAACTAACACTTCATTCTCAAAACTATAATACAACAATGAATGCGATTTTCATGCAGATGTGGTGCAAAGTATTATGGCCCATGGTAGCAGTAATGTTGAAAAATTTTAACACTCTACTCACACAACATAAAAATTCAAATGTTGGCATAAAGCAAGTGTGACCTAAATCAAAAGAAAACTTCTAATAAAACTGAACACTACTGGTCTCTTCATTTGGGACAAAACTGAAAAATATCCTAATTCTACCCCAAAAAAATACAATATATAGGCCATTCTCAGCTTGTGTGTAACTCTTACTGCATTAAAGCATCTGTTTAACCTCACTCCACAGCAATAATGTCATCTTAAAAGCATTTCTAGAAGATCAAAAAATCTGAACACAAACTATTAAACTACTTGCAAATTATCAGAATAACATTTTAGGGTTCAGGGGTTTTTCTCTTCGAATTTTTCTTGTAGGTTCAAACGGTGAAAAAAGGAAACAATTTTCAAACAAAATATTATAGTAAAAGCCAATTCTGGAACTATAGTGCAACTAATGCTTTTTGGAGTTGGAAAAGTTTCTTGCAAAGGTACTTGACAATTTTTCCAGAAAAAAAGGCTTAACCCAAAAGCAGTAAACTACATCTCAGGAAAGAGTTCATTAAATAAAAAAAAATATATCCTCAAAGTAGAACTGATCAGAAGTTTCAGTCATGTCTAGGACCTACCCAACCACAGAGTAAAGAAAGAAAGGCTTAATAACCTGGTTCACCTGTGTGGCCCACAGTAGGTCAGCAATAAATATAGACCCTGCTTTACTAAGCTGAATGAATGGTACCTAAAATGCAGAGGGAGGAACCTAGTTGAGCGTACAGATCTGTATCACTCTGCTCTCCAGACCAGAGAGTAAGAAAACATTACACAGCTTCTGCTCTGGACAGGTTTCCTATCAAATGCATACTGGAAGAAGCCCACTTTCCTAGGTGGAGCTACAATTTTCTTAGAAGCACAGGACTGTGACAGACTGTTAGCCTTATAGGTCATAATCGTTCATGGGATATTTTGAGTTCCTGGTCCCTCAGTGTTATCACAAGAAAGATAAACAAAAAGGTCAAAGATACAAACAAAGACAAAGAAAAATCAGAACCTGCTAGACGAGGTGTTAAGCAGCCTGCAGTGTCAAGCAGAACTGTTTAGCAATTCTGCAATGCTATAAAGCTACTAACGTTGGAAATGAGTTTATTTAATCCATAGGAACCACAATAATGGTACATTTCCTTCACTAACTTAAAAATGTTCCTGTTCTCATAATGCTTGAAATAGGAAAAAAACCCACTTGTTCTGCTTAGGTGGAAATTACTCTAAGATAAATAATTATCATTAGATTGAACTACAAAGAAAAAAAATCATTATCTTATTTGCTTTTTTTCATTTTTTCTCTATCCCAGTGGCCTAACAGCAGCTCTATTTTGCTTTTAGTCACACACAGAAATAGAAAGACATTATGATTAAGAACTCTGTGTTTAAAACTGACTGTTGTAGCTCCTGGACTCAGACCAGCAAAAGACTTAAAAGCTTTAGCTCTTAAGTGAAGCACAGTGAACCAAACAACTGCATAGTTTAATGGTGTTGCCATTGTTTTTATTGAAAGAGCCTACACTTCATCTGCTTCACTGCATAAAGAGTACTTTGGGCCTGTTCCCATGAAAAGACAAAAAGAAAAAAGCACAACACTGGAAAAAAACCAGTTCCTTCAGCACACAGCAACAGAGCAGGTCTGGGGTTATGAGCTTAGAGCTGTGTTTGAGCTACAGCTAAGGATGCCCTCCAACTGTTAGTTGGTTATGGATGACAAGATTATGAAGGACATAACAAAATGACAGCTTCTCAATGCAACTTGCTAATTCAATAAGGTTAAATTATCAAAGGACCATTTATTTAAGAGGACAGGTGTGGCTTACCACCTCTGTAAAGGAAACTGACTAGTAGCACTTCTTACACTGATAGTAAACCCCACTGGCTACCTCACATCGGGATCACAAGGCCTAGAGCACAGCTAGAAATGCAGCATCACAACCACCTGCAAGAGATTAGCTCCTCCATTAGCTATCTTCTTAAACAGACATGACCATAAACTTACTGTAGCTCCCAGATGTTATGCATATTGCAATAAAAATGTCATTGCTTGACTTTAGTTATTGTTGCAGATACGGTACCACAGACTTTATTGAGCAATTAAAAATAATACACAAGGGACAATAGATTCTTTTTTCTGTATTTTTCAAAATTTGATTTCCTTCCAATTGGAGAACCCAGTTTCAAATATGAAAAGGGCACTTGTTCTACAGTAACTGCATACAACTTACTGAGTTCCAAGTACTGTATTCACCTTTTTTGTTACCGTTGCTGTCATTACATGTCCAGTTGTTTAGGAACTTCTCTGTTCTGGCAATTACAACTAAGTTGTTCTTTCTGATTCTATTTCCCCATAGAGTTCAGCTAGCTTCTTGAACTCTGGTCCCCAGTCTCCAAGGTAATTATAATCCTGGTCAGAGTGTGTTGTGGCTGAATCCAGGGAGCTAATAGATCCAACTTCTGATCTATGACCCTCATAGGCATATGTCTGCAGGGAGTCATACGGGGGCACACTGGGGTCCAGATCAGCCTCTGCCAGTCTTTGTTTAATGAATTCCTGAACATCTATACTGTCAAGGCTTGAGGAGAGATGATGTCTAGACACAGGCTTCACTTCAGGACGAACATCCCTCCGGTATTTTAGCTCTTCAGCAGCAGATGGATTCCGCAGTGCTGTGATGTCAAATGCCTCTGTGTCTTCCTCTCCACCACCCTCATCATCATACGTCACAACATTTTCCCGGATGTCTTCTTCTGAAATGATCAAGGGCTCCTTCTTGCTGCGTCTTAGGGTGATGAAAAGGACCACAATTGCTAAAGAGAAAACTGCAGATATTAGAGTAGGTTTAAAGTTTACTTCTGAATATGCTACAGAAATAGCAGACGCTAAGTCAAAAATACAGAGGTGTAACATTTTCAGGCTAATATTGGTATTTGGAATCATCTGTTACTTAGATTATTAGGGATTTCATAAAGGACATAAATGGAGATAACATTCTTCCAGGCAAATGAGAAATGAGTTACTAGAACTGACGTTTTTCAGAAGCACAGTCCAGGGCTTTCAGTGCTTCACTAAAACCAATATTTAGGATATAAATTGAATTAACATGCAAAAGGTTTATTTTTCTCTTATGAATATTCAATTTTGTATAATAAAATACAAAATTATAAGCTAAATGTATTATTATATATTTTAAAACAATATCATGTCAAGAAAATTCTGAAGTTAACTTCAAGGAAAGTAGTTTTTGGAAAACGTCTAAAAGAACATTTCAAAGAGTCTTTGGGGGAAAAAAAATTCCTCAAAACCTCCTATGTGGTCACACTGCAATTACCATTGTTTCTTGCCATGTCTATAAGAATGCAGAAAGGCATATGAGTAGCACACAGATGTATGCAGCAAGTTGTGACCCCTCCCCCCCCCCAATATTGATTAATGTGTAAAATTCAAATTGGTCTGGGAAAACCAATAACCAACCGTCAAGAGAAAATGCACTTGCAATGTCATTTATCTATGGGTCAGTTTATAGTCTCATATGTCCCTTGCCCCTGTGGATTATGTTGCGTATTGCTATCAGTTTACCCCACAAAGGTAATTAAGAAATGGCTTTTGCACAAGTGGTAATGGTTCTTCTTGCAGTGCAATGGATTTCAAAAAGCTTTCCTCATCTCTTTTCTATAATTTTTCACACTGTTCTAGACATGGAATTAGAGTCAGTCATTTTTGTTTTTGAAATCTTTCCAAATTACAGAAAAAAGATCTGCAGTACTAATTACTTGATAACCTCTGAAAAAATAATTTCTAGTGGATTCTAGATATTCATAAGTGTACTTTAAAGGCACTTTTTCCTATTAATTTTAGTTAAACCTTTCCCCCCTAATCACAGCTACATGCTTATAATTGCCTCCTACCAACAGGCAGCCACTGGTTCAAAAGCATGCCATATTAAAAACTTCTGCCCTGTCACATTCAGAGAGCCAGTGAAGGCTCATTACTTAATACTGAAAATGGCTTACCAAGTAGAATGACAACGCAGAGCAGGATTGCGATTAAAGCTCCTGTGCTCAAGCCAGCCGAGGAGAGGAAAGCTTCAGCATGGCAAGTTCTCACCCGTCCATCTCTCTCACATGCACAAACCCGAATGGTGAGGGTACTGCTGCTGCTGAGAGGGGGCACTCCACCATCAGAAATCAAAACTGGAAGGTAATAGGTGTCTTGAGTGGTTCGACTGTATCTTCTTCGTCTTGTCAGGATACTGGCTGTATTATCTACAATATTATAACCAGAATAGCATTTCAATGAAGGAAAAAAAATGAAAAAAAAAAAAGTTATTGATCAAGTGGAAGCATGGGACTTCTTAAAACTATGCCATCCTAACATGTGAAAATGACAATCTAGAATTAAAATTTGTCAGAAAGCATCTGTGATCAACAGATCAGAGGAAAGAGAAGAGGCAGTGGAAACTAATTAGCATGATATAAATAACATGATTTAAAACTCATTTTTATTAGAATCTGTGACAGCTGCTGGGTGATGCTCCCCGCTTTGTCCCCCTCCACATGGTCCCCAAGATGCCCCAGAATGAGCCACACAGAGACTGCAGGAGAGGAATCAGAAAGAGCATTTATTAACCTGGGTAGAAGTATTTAAAGGTTTTAGGGGGATTCTATCTACTACCAATAAGAATACAGTGATCAACCAATGGGAAAGGGTTAACTAAGGGCCAATAGGAGAACTTATACAGAGTCCTTCAAGGATGAATTCCTGCAGGCCTGGCTAGGGAGATAAAGGTTTCCTCAGGGGGTTTTGGGAAGAAGACAGTGACTAAGGGAAAAAAGACAAGGACTCCATCTTTACATCACAGTAAAAGCTTCAGTTTTTAAGGCATTTTGGCTAGCTTCTTCATCTTCTTCACAGGCCCATTTCTTACATGATTTTTTCCATTTCTGATACTGCAGGTCCTGTGCCACAAAAATCTAAATGAACTTTGACAAATGTCTGGAGTCCAGTTTGCAAGTCTCTTAATCTCATGTTATGCCATTGGTAGTATATGTACACTCATCAATTTGAGTATCTGTAATTCTGAAGATATTTGTTGCGGAATTTTTCCACAACACAAAATCCTCTTTATTCTCAGAAGAATGTTAAAAGGTCTTTAGTAAAAGCTAAAATAAGACTTTCATATTTTACTGTTTGTGACAGGTTTTAAAGTTCTAGTGAGCTTTCAGAAAACATCAGAAAGGATGGTAGCCAAAGATCCATGCTTCAGAAGACATCAGGAGGAACAGGGAAGGGGAGAGGGATGGAGGAAGGGAAGAGAAAGGAAAGCGAAGGGGAAAAGAGCAGGTATTACATGTTCTAAATTAATGGAAGTTAAATGTAAGTAAGCAAAACGGAGAAAAATTGCAGGGATCTATTTTAAAATACTTCTAAAATTAGCAAATAATGTTATGGAACACGGATTAGAAAGAGGTGGGTTGCCTGCATGTCTTAATATTTCAACACATATATGAGTATGATCAGTGGGTAAAGTAAGCAGCTGTTTTATCTTTCTCCTACACAATGCTGCATGTAAAAAACTTTTGCTTGTTTTATTTTTTTAAATAATATCTTGTCCATTTGATCACTCCACATTTTTATGCTAGCTAGATTGTAAACCCCACAGATAAAATTTTCAGTGTTTCAAAGAAGGAAACCACCATTGACTATAAAATGATCTTTACCTTGTCTGCTTGTCAGATGTCAAGAGTGGTAGATTGAGCTCCTGATATAGCCCAAGAGCAGAAAAAACCCTAACATATCTGTGATTAGTGCAGCATTTCAAATGAATGCATATTTTGCATAAAAAAAAGTAAATGCTTGAAGTATATATAAGGTGATGACTGCTGCTTATGCCTTTCTACATTCAGAGAAAAGATTCATATCATCAATTCCTCCATGTACAGGAAAAAATCTACTGACTTTCTAGCTTTTCATAGTTCAATTTATAATTGCTTCTTTTCCTTGACAGATTATTAGCAGACCTATCCTCTAGCAATTTCTCTTTCCATGTCCTGCAGTTGCTCATTGCTCTTTGTTAAATAAAAGAAGACTGGGGAGTGAGTATGATCCCTGGAACACCAACTGTTCACACTGATCGATTTTAGCACAATCCCTGGTATTTTGTTGGTCTGGGCCACCTAGAACACCCAACCACAATCAGTTATTAACATACACCAGGGACCTTTCTCAGCAGCCAGGATGGACAAGAGTGCACCAGATTGGTTTCCTCACACTTTTCTCAGTGCCTCAACATTATTTCCACAGCCTGTGGATCTTTAAGCCACATAAACAGCTTTATGCTGCATAACCGCAACACATTGTGGCACAAAAATTCTTTTTGTGACAGGATAGCACTATTCTGTTGGCTGAAATACAACTTTTATGTTATTCCATAAATTAAAGAGAGAAAAAAATCCCATGATAATGGAATGTGGGCTCCATTGGATTCTACACAAGGTCCAGAGAAGATACAGGGCTAAGTGCTATGTATATCACCTGTTTTATTAAGCTTCGAAAGACAACAGTCACAGTTCTGTTTAGCATTGTGGGCTGTTCTTTCTTTTTACCCTCAGCACCAATATTCACTATAAACTAGTCTGACTGGACACCTAGAAATCCCACTGAAGTCATTAGAGAAGTGTCACATTCCCATATGCACTTTTTAGCACATGTACTTATCAACAAAAAAAGAAAGCAATTTCAAAGAAGTGACAGTTCTAAGGAGAATTATAATTCAAGGTGCAATAAATGAGAAGGTAACAATTGCACAACAAAGTTATCTGGAAATATCTTAAAGATCTAGGGATATATTCAAGGACTCAGCTTAAAACGTAATTCCCTACTGGTAGCAAGTGACACAATATCCATGAGTTAAACATTAATATTAACAACTGTCATGTCTCTCACCACAAAAAAATAAAAAGGGTTCTTATAGTGGTAAATCCAGAAGGTGACAGACAGTGTTATAACCCATAGTAAGAACAGTTATTCATTTCTGCTTACAAGCCCCAAACACTTCAGTTCAGCTACCTTGTCCACGTAAGATTAAAAGATTAAAAAATTTTGTCCCTGTGAATGTTCCTGGGCCAATATCAAAAAAAGGCCCAGTATTCACATCTGTGCAGGAAAGGATAGCCCCCTCCTTCCATCCTCTGACATAAATCTAAAAAAGAGTGAAAGATGTGGTATCACCATACAGCTACAGAAGCAGTGATGAAACTGCTGGTTGACAAAAGCATCAGAGGCTGAATATAATGGAGAAAAACTGAGGGTTCCTGAGCAGGAATCTTGCAGTAATGAGAGGATTTTAGAACAGAGACTATTGGTGAAGATGTAAAGGAATAAGCATTGAAATATGAGCATGTATACTATGACAATAACATGACTATGTGGATATACGGAGGAAAAATTGTGAATACAAAAAATAAAAACAAAAAAAGAGAGACAAAAATGACAAAATGGACAAATTATACAATTTAAATATTACACTAAAAAAATCTTCAAAAAAGTTGTCATTAAACCATGTTTCTCTGGCACGGAAGGTCTTGCCAAACAAGGAACTGACATTTTTATACTGCACAAAATAAATACAAATTGAAAACAATGGCATTTTTTCTTTCAATGTAGTATTTATTCTTTCAACATTAACTTATTTTTCTTATACTGTTAACATCATACAATTAAATAGTATTATAAGAAAAAAAATCAGTAAAAGAAGAAACCAGTATAACATTTTTAATTTGGAAGAATTGTCATGGTGAATTTGTGTTTGTATTTTCTTGAGTAATAACTAATAACATCTGTAGAAACATGTGTTACATGACATATACCCAGGAGTTTCTGCAATAACATATCCAGGTATAAGCATTCTCAAAGAGGCAATGCAAAGCTTTTTCTTCAATGCAATTTCACGGATTTTAAGACAAATAAAATGTATGATCACAATCCTCCAGGTACTGGCATGGAAATTTTCTGTTCCAAATATTATCAGAGATGTTAATTCTCACTATTGCCCTATTACATATACATTACATATATTACATAACTCTTAGTGCATTGTGTGTACATATAAATAAAATACTGGAAAGCAACTTAGTTCTCACATAAGATATCTAACATTTTTTCAATGAAGAAGACTGTGTCTGATTTTTCCAAAGGTCACTGTGAATCAAGGATAGCAAAATATGGTCAAAGCTAACCATATTGCCACAATACGTCTCTATGTATCTAATGTTCTAATCAGAGCTCTATTCTTGAGGACAATCATATGTAAAGTTATGCCAACAGAATGAATGGATAATAAAAGTTTAGCCAAACTTCATTATCAACTACAACCTGACAACTATTCTGATGTTCTAAGGTTTAAAATTTTAATTGTTTACATTCCTTATCAAAAACCATTGTAGGAACACATTGAGAGAGGAGCTAGGATCACAGCACAGAACCAAAAAGTCTCACAATCTGTAAAAGCTGCAGGAAGCCAAGTTTAAAGACAAACACTCATTTTTTACTCAGGGGTAAAAAAAGGTCAACAGCAGTAGTCTGAAAGGTAGTCGAGAGGTTATGTATTGAGAAATTCCTTTGATATCTGAAAAGAGGTACAGCAGATAGACAACAGGGAAGACAAGCATATAGGGTAGCAGCAGTAGTACTAGGATGATGAAACTAGAGGTCTGATTCTTCTAGGACTGGAAGGAAAGACCTTTGTATGTCAATAGATTAAAATGGTGGACTTCACCTCTGAGGAGTACAAGAACTGGGACTCACTGGAGGTGAAAGGGCTGACATCTAAGGAAATTAACTCCAAGAAAATATTCATCCGATTCCTTGTGGTGCCCATTGCACCTAAACCTTCTAATTATCTAAACTTTTTCATATTTGGGCTGTTCTTTGCAAATATGGCAACTAGAATTTAAAATTCATTTCAAGTGAGTTTGAGGTTGTATATGGGAAATTCTGCATGGCTCTAACACAGCAGCTCTTCACACTTCGAAGACATGGTATTTTACTAAACCAGACTCCACACTGGATGTTATCATGTTGTTTTTTGGGTTTTTTTCTTCTCATCATCTCCACCTTTTTACATTGAGTTTTTGAACTAAGAAAATAAAGGAGGGCATAGGAAAATCAAGGAAGCAGAGATACAATGATAGCACCATGGAAAGTAAGTACTTCAGAGGATGCTCATTTATTAATCACGATTTGAGAATTCCTTTGACACATTATACATTACAAGCAGAGACAAGAGAAATGGAAGTTAAAAAAAATGAGTAAAATCCTGTTTATATCTTAAGGCAAGTTTCAATTTTCAGTTCTGATTATATCAGCAGTCCAACTACTATAAATTTTCTGAGAAGTCATAAACTAATTAAACCCAAAGAAAATACATTGGAATGATTTGCATTTCTTACATTTCCAAACTTAGAGCAGTTAATATGTTTATGTGGACTATATTGATAGGCATTTCTGTTTCATTTCTCTACTGATAGCTCATGTAAATATTTTTTCTTTTGTGCTGGCTTCAAAGCTATTGCCAATGGGCAAAAAGCTATTGCTTTTTCAGTGGGTATTTCTCTTCAGAGGGTAGCAAAATGAAAAGCAACATAGAAGACTGGGAATTTTTCATTTTGGGAATGAAATATTGTTATTTGCACCAACAGATTGTGGGCCTGAACTGCAAGAAGCATCTATACAGACTGTATTAACATACCTATGTAATCAATCTTAGAGCCAACTTTTTTAAACCAAAAATTATCAAAGATGTTCAGATGCCTGAATAAGAAAAATGTCTCCCTCTGCAGTAGCTAGTCGTGGTTTTCTGTCTGTTGTACTCATGGCAGAATTTTTTTTTTAATTTTCATATGTTCATTCAGACATTCAATTTCTTTAGAGTAACAGCACTTCTGCAGATTTACTTACAAATCACCATGTGTAATGCTGACTTTGCACTTTCTCAGATATCATTTCTCTCAAGTTGCAATTTGTATTCTTTACAGGATGATATTTCATGGAAGGTTAGTAACAACTCACAATACTAGATAAACAGATCAAGCACTCTACTTTCATGTGAATGAGGGCAGGAACTATGTAGCTGTTGCCCCCTCGTGCTGGGTTGTAAAGTGGAGGTTTCAACTTGACCACTTTAAATGCCATTTCAGATATTTTAGAAAAACTAAAACATGATGTGGAATCTGGCATGCTTATTTGCAACTTTAAAGCCCTAATGTCAGTTCAGTGGCCTGCTACAGATGCATTGTGCAATAATGGTAGGAAACAAGAAGGGCAGAGAGATAAACAGAAGGTTGTCTAAGGAAATTCAGCTGGGATGGGATCAATTACTCTCTGGATTCTGCTCTTTCTAAATGACAGCAGTGATGAATAAAATTGATTTTTTTTTAATTTATTTTTACTGTTTTTCATCTGTGATACAGGGAAAAAGGTTAATATGCATCACAGGCATGAGTGGATGAACACATCACAAATTTAATTTTATATAGATGCCATTGAACTCATTGTGCTCTGGACTTTACAGAAAAACACTTCTCTGATTCTGTGGGTATTAATGTATCTTCGGACATAACATTACAAGAAAGGAATCTTCAAAGTGGCAGTATGAGGCAAACGGCATACCTTTATCCCGATTCCAGAATATTCTCCACTACCAGGCAATGATCAAAAGGTCGGATCTTTGAGATAAGTGGGCAAAGGGGAAAAATAAATTCAAAGTACTCTTGTGATATGAAATCTTTGTCCTGAAGAAATAAAAGGAGAGGAGAACAAATGCTAAGTATTCTCTAGGGTGTTGTTCTTCCTCGAAAGTATGGTAAACTTAGTCTGCTATCAGAAGTCAGCAGTCTCCATTTATTAAAATAAGAGGATGCACCAATTTTATTGGCACTGTTGGGTGAATGTGCCCAGCATCTGCATAAACCCTCATTGTCCAGGAAATTTACGATACCCATTGGAGCATCCGTGGTAGATCACAAGATTTTATCTTGTGATAAAAAACAGCACCTGCAAACCAGCACTTTACAGTTCACAAGATGCTTAAATGTTCTAAATGAACTATTCTCTGAGAGTTCAACCTTATTTTCAGCTCCTGGAAAGTATTATGTAACTTCTGACCTCTAAGAAGCAACAAATTAAGCAGAAAAAATAATGATTTTTTTTTTTAACTCAGAGAGAAAAGATTATGCAAATGTATTTGTCTACATATTAATGGTTTATAATATCATAATAATGAAAAGTTCACATGTGTTTTCCATCAAACTAACAAATTTTGACAAATACATCCATTGTTTTTAAGCATCTGGAAAAATATGATTCTTTCCATGTAAAAAAATTAAAAAATTACAATTTTAAAATACAGTACATAGAAACAGCACTATTGTGAAGAACTGACATCTTTTCTCTGATTCTTCAAGAGAAAATGGTTTTAGCCCCATACTGCCCTCAGAAGTTTTTAATGGGATATGCAAAAGCAGACATTTCTGATTAGGCAAAAGGTGTAAATCTGAGATATTACACACAAATAGAAAAAAAAATAAAACATTATCTATGAAAATATCCTAAAAACACAAGAAGGAGAACACAGACAACAATGAAATGAGTTATGTAGCATCTGATCTACAAAATAAAAGCGCATCCCAAAAAGAACTTGGCTTCCAAGGGTTTAATAGAAGTTGCAACATTTTTCTGGGCAGAATAAATCGTAAGCAATCCTCTTTTCATTAAAAGAGCTTCATAAGTACAACTCCCAAACACATAAAAGGGTTTCTTCCCTGGGTTTGCTCTCTCAAATTGCAGGAAATAATTATAACTTAATGCATTTTCTTTGTATAGCTCTTGTTCTACCTTGCTTACATGAATACAGATACCGCATAATTTTGTTGTCTGTCCTCTTGTTCATATTCTGAAGCTTTTACTCTTTCTGAATAGTACTTTTCCAGTATGTAATAAAACTCAAATAGCAATAAAGAACCTCGTGTACCTTAAGAATCCAGTAGGGGAAAAGTATCATATTCTGTCTTTTCCACTTTTTCCTTTAACATGAAAGTTGTAACACAAACAGAATCCAGAAGATGATCCAAGCAACTCTGAAGTTCTGCTGGACTGTATATTTGGTATAGCCCTCTGTTTCCTGACTTACATTTCCCTGAAGCTTTTAGTTCTGCATTATGAGGGTGAATATTCAAAGAATGGAGATTTGGCATTGTGGATACTTTTATTTAGAAAAAGCGCAAGTCCAGGCCCAAGAGACAAAAGTTTAACTGATCATATGATCAATTATCTGAAAAGAGGCTTTAATACCTATTTTGTCTGTTAAGCCATAGAATATTATTGAACTGAATCATACACATGCTGAGATTGTATATTGCTGCAGTTTATACAGGTAGGCAGGGACAAACTACAAAATCTTATGCTTGTGGGAGCCCTAGATTTCAGTTAAAGTGCACAGATGCAAGCATTAATATTTGAAGATCCAGTGTACTGCTGTGGCGTGTACTGATAAGAAGGCAGTAGGGGAACATTCCTGCAAAAGTCTATTTGGACTCAAAAAAAACCCTGTTGTTTTGGTTATGAAAACAAAGGAAGAAAATGTCTGTTGAGATTTTTATGAAATTAAACCTTTGTTCTGAACAAATAAAAGGAGAAGATGACTGGATTTGAAGATGACTGCAAGAGAAACATAGTTTTGCAGTGACAGATACAGCTGCTACTGACTACCACTTTCAATGTGACATCAAGAATTTGCTTTTCATCTTTCTGATAAATATTATTCAAAATCATCTTAATAAAATTTCTGCAGTTTTTTCTGTTAAAATCTAACATAGCAAAGAAACAAACAAAATCCTCATGAATGCCAGCCTTTATAAAATTACTAAATCCAGATGCAAAAATAACAGCTGTCTTGTGTTAAGAGAATTCAGATTATTTTTAACAGCTGATGCTCAAAAACATAAGTTTTCAAAAGTGCAAACTTGCCACAGACACAAGGAAGGCCTTTTCTGCCCACTTTCTTTCAGCTATTTCCTAGATGAGAAAGCAACAGAAATTCCATTTTTGCATAGGATAGATGACAAATATGAAAGTTGTAAATGCTAGATAACTGCATACTGTGAATGCACTTCGTAAGTGTTTCAGTGATATTTTATATATAGAATGTATCACAAGAAAAAGGTCCCAATAAAAGGCAGCTTTTGAGCAGTACATTCAAAGGGTCATGTGCCAAGCAAAATAGTAAATATGCATTTTTTTTAAAGATAAATTACTTGTTATTATTTTAGCTAAACTATCATTGTGCTAATTATACAGGCATTTTGGAAGTTACACTTTTGGAGTCTCTGTATGTGAGAAGTTTTATACAAGATGCTAGAGGAAGTGCATACTTTTGTACTCCTTAGGTGAAATAAAAACATAATGCAGAATAAGCTTTTACCTTAAAAGACACGCTTTTCAGTTCCTTTCCCTACCTTCCTCTGTCAAATCCAATTTAGGTTAGTCCAAACATTGCTTTCTGCTATTGGTTCTCAATTCATTGCTCACTGTTCTTGGGGAAGTAACAAGAAAACAGCAAGTACTTAGTGCTGCACAGTCCTATTCAAAGTGCGACATTGCTGCATCAAAGATTTATTAAAAGTTCTCACACTCTTATAAACTTGTATAGTTAATAACATATGTAGTAATAAATACATATAATTCATATCCAGACTAAAATATGTTCAAAACTATAAAATGTCTACTTTATCATGAACCACAATTTTAATAGAGTTATTCAAAAGCACTTCTTGATATTAGTATCTTGTACTGAAATGAACATGCCCATGGTCTTCCATGAGACCACAGTCCAATACTCAACAAGTTTATTTGAAACTTAGAGTAATATACAAAAATACTTAACAGTACACCTCCTTTATTTCAGGAACAACTGTCTGGCTTTTGCCATAATGTTCCATCACAGTTTGAGTGGGATTGATATACTAATCTGGAAAAGGGCTGGAATCTCACATAAGGAATATTTTTAACACATGAATTAGCCCTTTAAATTTTATTATTACTTATTAATATTGATATATATTTTATTGAGCTATTTTGTAACTAGAATATGAAATACATTAACACAGTCCAAACAAATAGCATGACTCAATATTTATTTTTTTTTATGCTGTAAGTATAGTTACATGTTGGAACAGATTCTTTAGGAACGTTATACAGTCTCCTTCCCTGAAAGTTTTACAAACAGGTTAAAAAGTCTGTAAAGAATAGTCTCAATATCACTGTATGTACTATATGTACCAACAATAGAGTCAGTGCGTCTCAGATCTTACAGGTGTCTAGTGATCCTTAAGACCTCAGAAGGGATTCCACAGCAATACTGCAAATATATAACCGTAAAATAAAGCCAATCCCCCACACCTCCACACAGGCATACCACATAATACACACATACACAAAAGCACAAGAGGAAAATTCAGACAAACATTTAAGGTTCAATCCTATTTTCATCAGGTTGAAAAATGAAGACCCCAAATCAATACTCAAATAAGAGTAAGATAATTTGGGTTTGGGTTTTGGAAAGCTCGAGGGTTACGATTCAAGAAACGTTCAGAAAGACTTGTGTTGGTGACTCTGAAGGCTGTGTTCCTTCTGGGCCAATCTGCTATGAATTTCTGATTGTAATTTTCAGGCACACTTTGTTAGGAAGAGTATGAAGTGATAAACTATCATCCAGGAAGCACTGAAGGACATGTTCTTGATGTCATAATTGTAAAATGCCCCCTAATTTTTTATTTCCTCCTCCAAGCAATAATTGGCAATAATCTTGACAGTACCCAGAACCTTATTTCACCCCAAAATAGGCCAAATTGCCAATATCTCTTTCATTGATCCACTTTTAAAAAACTTTCCTGAAGGTATGAAGTATATATGTTAAAATTAAGTGCAAGTACCTATGTAAAAATTAAGTGGAATATAAAAATAAAATGCAATATCTGATTATTCATAGTTTGGCATACACTGTATATGAACGTCCTTGATATCTGACAATTCAGTGATTACATACTATAGTTTTTCCTTTCTGTCAAGAAACACATGGAAATTGTCCTGTTCAGTTAAACCAACACAGAAAAAAGGGACCCATTTCTTTGAGATTTATGCGTTTGATTTACCTTCATTGTTCCTTAAAGTAAAGTTGGGATTCAAAGAAAGCCCTTCATCAAGAGAAAAATGGAATCTTGCTCCATTTGCAGAGTTATCTTTGTCAGTTGCAGTGATAGTCTGAATTACCTGAAACAAAAATTAACAATGAATGTGTTGAAATGTGACCTTGATCCATAGAGTACCTGACCTCAGCAGTACACTCAAGCTTCCCTTATTTTAATTTTCTAATTGACTGCTGCTAAATTCAACAGATGAAACAACTGGGCCATTAACTTGACTTCTCTACCATGAAATATTTTAGGAACCACACTTCAGAGCTGGATAGAAGCATCTAAAGGATCTGTACTATTGGACGCTTTGATATTGTCAAAACCTGGTACAGAGATTATCACCGTATGCATTGCATCCTGATGACTTTAGGAAATACAGTTTCAGCTAAACATCAGTTTTTATGGATCCAAAAGACAGGCTGGACCAGGATGGTAATGTGAGGCATCATCTGCTTGCCATCCTATTAATTAGATGGATGTCAATATTGGTTAATAAAAATAATTATCTAAAATGGCAGGTATATAATACCATATTTCTGTTTAAAATTGCTGTCAAGAGTCAGTTTTAAATTGCCAGAGAACAGAACGAGCAGCAACCACTCCTGGTTTTAGTTTGGTTTGGCCAAAAAGGAACACAACTAGATGTAGCAACCACATACCAAAGAGATAGTTTCGAAAAGCAGGGCTTTGCCTTCAAAAGCCCTAGTCATTTTTAAAATTTACTTCCAAATAAAACTGATCTAAGCTTTTGGAATGCGGGGCCAAACAGTGTTTCTACGTCAGCTTTAATTTGTATCCTGGGTCTTGAAACTCAAGTGCTAAAGAGGAATCCAATAAAGGTTGTTCTTGTGATATAGGGAGTGAAGCCCACATAAACTGCTGCACAGAGCTGATAGATATCCTGAAGAAAATGCAAAAGGGGGAGGGAAATTGCTCTTTTCATGAAAATTTTTCTGTTCAGTGTTCAGTTGTAGTCTGTCTGGACTGAACATGAAGTATAAACAGTGCAGAGTCAAGTGGTTTGGTCTGTTTTAAAACTGAAAGCCAGCACACAGTTCCCTACCTCCATTCACATACAAGCAGCAAAACAAATGCATTTTGAAGCCGTGTTTTGGTTTGGGCTGCACTAGAGTCAATTTTCTTCACAGTAACTAGTATGGGGCTGTGGTTTTGATTTGTGCTTGAAACAGTGTTCATAACACGGAATGTTTTTGTCATTGCTGAGCAGTGCTTATGCCATGTCGTGGTCTTTTCTGCTGCTTGTACCACCCCACTGGCAAGGGGGCTGGGAGTGCAAAAGAAGTTGTGAGTGGACACAGACAGGACTGCTGAACCCAACTGATCCAAGTGTTATTCCAGACCATATGGTGTCAGGTTCACATATAAAGACGGGGAGAAAAAGGAAGAAACAGATGTTTGGAGTGATGGTGTTTGNGCTGTGGTTTTGATTTGTGCTTGAAACAGTGTTCATAACACGGAATGTTTTTGTCATTGCTGAGCAGTGCTTATGCCATGTCGTGGTCTTTTCTGCTGCTTGTACCACCCCACTGGCAAGGGGGCTGGGAGTGCAAAAGAAGTTGTGAGTGGACACAGACAGGACTGCTGAACCCAACTGATCCAAGTGTTATTCCAGACCATATGGTGTCAGGTTCACATATAAAGACGGGGAGAAAAAGGAAGAAACAGATGTTTGGAGTGATGGTGTTTGTCTTCCGAAGTCACCATTGCGACATGTGATGCCCTGCTCTCCTGGTGATAGCCGAACCTGTCCACAGGAAGTGGTGAATGAATTCCTTGTTTTGCTTTGCTTCCATATGCAGTTTTAGCTTTACCTATAAATTCTCTCTCACTTTTACTTTCCCTCATCCCACTGTGGAGGAGTGAGTGAGTGGCTACATGGGGCTGAGTTGCCAGCTGAGGTTACACCATGACTACTCAGTAAGGTATAATGCTTATTCTACCTACTATATACATCAAAGTACATTGTATTGACTATACACACCTGAGATAATTAACAATACTTAGGATGGTTGCTAAGAATATTTTAAGAGTTTGCCATAATACTTTTTTTGCTGAAGTACAGCAGAGTAAGTTCGATCTTAAATAATCAGAAGAATCTATAATTGTGCAGTTTATCAGTCACGGCAATATTGATTCATAATATATTTAGTTCATTCTCTTCAATGGTATGAAGTGAGGTGAGTCAAGAAAAAAAGTGGTGATGGAAGAATATGTTTAAAAGAATCAATTTCTGTTATTATTAAAATACTAAAAATACTGTTAAATACCATATATAGAATAAAAGCTTCATATAAGACCATAAAAAAATATTAGTTTATGAAATATTTAAAAATCCTCAATGCTGTTTCTCTAAGAAATATAAGTCAACTTGCCATGCGCATTCAGCTTTTGTTTGACAGCCTAGGGGATAAATTTTTGTCCTGTTGCCGTCTCCTACACAAAACATTCAGTGACATTTTACAGAATCTTGCTTCAAGAGCATGTCATTTTGCAATAAAAATATCTTTGATCAAGGCCTCAATGCCACAAAGACTAGTATAAAAATTATTTAGTTTTGAGATTAACTTTATAACTCAATATTCCCTGATTTTGCACATGGAAATTCACATATTCACAGAAATCAGTCATTTATGCAAAAAAAGGTAGCACTAAATGTTATATAAATCCTGCTTTTCCATGTACAAAATAAACATTGCATGTTTAATAGGACAGGTCAGAACATGTTTTTAAAAAGAAAGTTCACACTCTTCCAGAAAAGATTTGTAAGACGTTCATTCAGAGGTGAGAAGCAAAAGTATGTGTCCTCCTGATGCCCAAATGTACTGTTAACCCTTTTCTAATTGATTTGCCAACTATTTAATAGCCTATTAGCAGACGTTAACAAGCACCTTACCAAAGCTGATTAAAATAAAAATGTAGAGACATAATCTCAGCTGCAGTAAAGCTCAGCTGACAACACTGTTACAATGAAACTGAAGGGCTATGCCATTTTTTTAAAGGCAAGACTTGGCAAAAAAAGGGAATTCCAAGAACTGAGGAGAACTAATTGCAGAGGACAGAGAGCAGGTGCCAAATTCTAGTCAGATCACTTTTAGAACTGAATCAATAAACAAGTAAATATACACACAACAAACACATATTAGAGGCATTCCTTGCCAGCTGACATTGATTTCCTTTGTGGGAGATTGCAAAATGTAATTTCCCTACGTTGGCGAAATTTCACAATCCTTCACAAAATCAGTACATGTCTAGAAGTCAGAATTCTTCAAGTCGAAATGCCATCTAACATAAAATCACAGCTGCTTTATCTACTTTAATATATAATATATACCAGGCTTCACCTGGGATCTGTTGTAGATACTTGATCTTCTCAACAGTAAGGGACTAAAGCTGTCATATATCATGGAAATGATCATCTTCTCATAAGCATTTTCTTTTTGACATGCCTTAGAGGTGGTCATGTAAGTTTAAGCATTAAGCTGTCAAGGCATTTTTGGTTTGGATTTTTTGATGTTATTTGGTTGATATTTTTTAAGTAAAAAATAGAACAATTGAGGGGAAAAAAGCAGGAGAAAGAGGCTCTATCATCAGATGATACTTTGATTCTCCTCATAGAAGCGTCTTCTGATAACAAACAAGCAAAAGCAAAACACCCTCTATTCACAACCTACTGGTTAGTTTATCTTGCATGTAATAATTTCAAAATGGATGTAATGAGGAAAGAAATAAGGACTCTTTCAGGACAGTGCAGAGGTGGGCCCAGCCTGAAAGTCCTAGTCAAGCAGATGTCCCTAACAGTACAGAATTTGTTTTTTTAAGGATAAAGCTCATGAAGCATTCCCTTAAGATGATGAAAAACTCAGAGTAATATTGCCTATTCGTGATTCAAAACCAGTCAGCTGGGAATGCTTTTTAGCATATGGAACACTCGCCTTGTTCTGCAATCCTTGTTTATTTGTCCCTCCCTAGTATTAGTTGAACATGTTTTGGGTTTTTTTTGTTTGTTTGGGGGTTTTTTGGTGTTTTTTTTCCCCTTTAGACTAGATAGTAACATCTTCTGAGAAAAACCCATGGACTTTTGTGTTTTGGTTTGTGTTTTGGTTCGTGTTCTGGTTTGGGTTTTGTATAGTGCAATAGTGTCACAATTTTTCTGAAACCTTGTTGTGCATTGCAAATAAAAAATAGTGAATGTCATATATGTCCTCTTAGTTTAAGTATACAACATCAAGTTGGTCCAGCCTTTGACATTAAAGGACTGTTTGTAGAGTCCCTCATGGTAGCATTAATCTCAGGAATTAAACTGCAGTGTTACAGAGGTTAGGAGTCATTCACACTTGCAACAAGAGCTCAGAGAGAAATACAACACTGACCCAAAGAGGGAGCAAACGCTAATGCTATTGTACCATTTAAAGATCTCTCTCGTAAGTTACAATTTATAAAACTACTATTGGAGAACTAAAACTGCTAGAAAATATTAGCTACTTACCAGCAACAACATCCCTCTCAAACTGAGTTTCTGAGCTAGCTTCACTGCATGCTTAAGCTTATTGCTGGTTGTAATGATTTAACATTTGTTGTTAAATCATATCATTTTAAAAATATCAGAATAAGCTGAAAGCAGTTGTAACTAATGCTTGAGATTTTCTCTTGTTTCTTTTTTTCTCAGTCTCCTACAAATTCTAAGTCTTTTATATTTGGCTTTATTTCAGTTTTTCAGAACAATATTTTTACTTTAATAAGCATTTAATGAGAGATATTCTTATTATGTACTTAGATTTTCCAGGGCTTTGAATGAGGTGTGTCAGTAAGAGCATTGAAGAAAACTAGTCATTAGGTAAGAGGGAAGGTCTCTTCAATAAATTGTCTATTCCACAAAAAGAGAAAGTCACAGAAATTTCCTGTTTATGCTGGATCACTTGTTGGTCAGTGCAATAATAAACATCTTATAAAGAGTATGATTATCAGCCCACCAAATCTACTTGCGATACTGAGTTGTTCAAGGAAGAAAAAAGGAAGGGCTGACATTAAAGACCTTTCAATACTCAGCAGTCAGACAAAGATGGGCGAAATTCATTATACTTAGACATAAAGTCTTAACTTCACATACATGATGATGATCTCTGAGCTATTACTTTTAATGATAGTGATGTTATGGCAGGCAGTTTTTTGCATTCAGTGCTTACTAGTGGTTAAAAAGCAAAGCCACTGTTAGAAATTGCTATGAAAGTACTAAAGAGCAAAGCAGAGATCATCATATACTATGAAGCATAAGCTATCATAACAATTATAAACCACTGCATACCTGCATCTTGAATCTTGATTTCCCTTCTCAAGGTGAATAGAGAGGAATTGGAGGAGGTTTAAAGGAGGAAAAGATGAATGATCAAAAGTCTAGAAGGGTTTTATCACGGATTGTTCCAGTAAAGTAGGACTCTTCAGTCTGGACAAGAGACAGCTAAGGGGCAATGTGCTAGATTTATGCGTGGCACAGTGATAATGAACAGGGATCAACTGCACTCTCTCTCTCTCTCTCTCTCTCAACACAAGAACTGGTAAATATTGATTGAACACAGCAAGGGAAGATTAAAATAAAAAAAAAAAAAAAGATGTGGTAGGTCTTATTGAAGCATGCAATTAAACTGTAAAATTCCTTGCTGCATGAGGTAGCAGATATCAAAACATTATGTTTCTTGTAGGAAAAGCTAGGTAGATTCATATGAGGTGGTTACTAAGGAATTATTAAAAATACAGAAACCACAGTTGGATCAGGAAATGAAATGCAAATGATCTGAGACCAGGGACGTACTTGGAGTAAATACCATACATGCTTGCCATGCTCTTATACTGCCCTTTAGGTGTCAGCTTTTGGTCACTGTTGGACTGAAGATAACTTTGATCAGGCAATAGTGAGATGAAGTACAGCATTTTTATAGTCTCAGTTTTAAAAGTTAAGAAATATGCCACCATGCATGTACACTGCTTTTAATGATTTCATGAAAAAAAAATGTTATTACTAGTAATATATTCCTCAGGAAAGATATGAGCTCATAATTGAAACACACAACCTGTGCAATAATGCAAAACTAGCATAGTGTGATGGATAAAAAATCTATGCAGAAAAGCAAAGGTACTTAGTAGAATTGTCAAACCCTGGACTGCAACAAAGTGTATCAATCACAGGAGCAGTGGCTAGAAAGTGATTCAGCTATTTACTCTCAGTTCTGCTCCTCCCCATGCTCAAAGCTGCCAAAAACTCAGTCAACATCTTTTCCATAATGTCCTGCATAGACAAGGGCAACCAACATACAAAAAGTGAGGATGCCAGCCATGTTCACCAGCCATTTCAGCGAGCTTTATTTGAAGCCTTGCTACTATGTGACACTTAGATCACAGATGTTAAATCTGCTTCATTCACTTTGTTCAGGATAGTGGCTTGTCAAATTCCATCACTTTTCTGACAAGATTAAAGTTTCACTTGCCTTTAGTTTCCTTTAGTAACTACCGAATGGTTTGGGTATTTTTTTTTTTTTTTGCAGCAATAAGAAAGATATATTCAACAAATTCCCAAATTTTCTCCCTTTTGCCTAACACAGTTAAAAGGTTGAATCAAATGTGAAACACTGAAATGAAATAAAAAGTAATTATGACATGTTCCCCAAATCAAACTTCTGACACATTACAATAACAAAGTATTTTTTTCATTATCGCTGAAAGAGAGATAACTGTAAGAGTTACCTGACCAGGCTTTGCATTTTCACAGACGACTACATCATAATCTCTGGCAAGCTCTGGAGGATTGTCATTGATATCCAGGATTCTAATACCAACTGGAACATGGCTCACTAGCCCAGGATTGTCTGCAAAACACACAGGGGGTTATTAAGCCCTTTGAAATACTCAATATTCCTTGACATCCTCAATTTAAAAGTGGTTTATTAATACAAGGACTAGATGAGAGCTAGATACAGCTACAGAAATTTAGGTAGCAGATATTGAAAGATGTTTGCCATGCTTCATGACCTGTTTTGAAAAATAGTAATTAAAAAGGGTGGGAAGTATAGTCTGAGTCTTAAGCCACTTAAGTCAAATGCAAGTTATTCGGGAATTGAAGTGGGAAATGAAAGGAAGGACACAAAACACATGAAAAGGAGCATATAAAAGCATGTAAAGGAGATGGAAGGCCGAGACCACAGTTAAGGGTTAAAGATGAACAAATCTATTTTAGAGAGTATTCACAAACTGTAATGAAGAATTTGAGGATTTTCATACTACAGAAAACTCCAGGGAGTTTTAGTCAGAAGGCAGAAAGAGTTGTGATTATCAGATAATCATAGGATCAGTGAAAAATCTTAGTTGAAAGGGATTTCCAGAGGTCACTGGTCCAGTCTCTGGCTCAAAGCAGGGTCATCTTCAAAGGTATAAGGTGACACAATACATCTAAGAGGAAGGAAGTGAAAAAGCAGGAAGAGCACAGGGCAGAGGGTGCCAGAGACAGAGGACTGCTCTGTATGTCTGACATGTTTGAATAGTTCTGAGGAAAGAAAAATCAACCTTTTTAGTCCAGTGTGTGGCAAAGAAAGGTAAATATTTTTGTTTCAGTATACTGTAGCAGACCTCTTTACCCCACCTTAAATGTGTCCTCTTGTGTGCCAGTCATTACCACCCAGACCAGTCTTACTCCAGTTAGATATACAGTATTTTCACTGAGAGATTTTATGGAGATTCAGAAAGTTCACCTTTATTTCTTCTGAAGCTGCTTTGCAGTACAAACAATTTATAAATACCTCACCAATTTGAAAGAGTTCTTAATGTGCAAGGTATTATTAGTATCTCTTGGAAGCAGTTACCTCATGGGATCACTGACATTTGCAGGCAAATTTCCATACTGACAGCCTGCTCACTAGAAAATGCTAATAGGGGCAGTATTAACAGCACTTACAAAAACAGTCTTGAAGATTGTGCATACATAGATTTGCATGCAAGATGACTGAATATTTTATAACAGAGAAAGAGAATGAATTGAAGCATGTGAAAGCTTTTCTTTATTTTTTCTTTTTATTATCTATCTATCTGTCTATCTATCTATCTATTAAGATTTGATTTAGTGAATCAATATAAACTGCAGTCTTTTTCAGGTATACAACTCACTTCTGATTGCTAAACCACTCTAACAACAGGCCCTTTTAGTAGCACATTTTTGTTAATCAGACAAATTTTTTGCAGCAGTTTGGCAGATTTCCAGTTTTAAGATAATCAGTGCTGACATAAATTTCAGGCCTGTATATTATAAAACATTCTGTGTCCTATTAGCATTATTCCTCTGGAGTAGATTTTTCAAAGTGAATGCTTCCTGTTTTATGGAGTAATTGAAGCAGAAACATTGTTCTGAGTCACCTATGCTAGGGACTTGCTCTCTTATGCTTGAGATTTTTCCCAGAACAGATTTTTTCCAGAATACTAAGTATCTGTAAAGTGAATCAATGTCATTAGCAGATCTTCCACTGGCAAGTCCACTAAAAATTTACAGAAGACCCTATCAACAGCCACTCTGAAGCCTTGAATCTTCTCTTCCATTAGTTTCTGTAGGCAAACTTTAAAATCCCTATTGAAGAAGCTCTTTAATAAAGCTACTGCTGTTGAGACTTCTTTTTCATTAACAAAATTCCCATGGGCTTTATGAAAATAAATTCTACCTCAATGACTTTCAGAACAGAAATCCTGACATGAACAGCCTTTTGTGGTTCTATTTGCTTTTTGCCTGTTTTGTTTTCTTGTTCTGTTTGTTCTTGTGGAATTTTTTGTTTGTTCGTTTTTTTCCAGATTGGTAGACTTAAACAGTTCTGAATTGTTCAACTCTACTATATAACCCCCATTTTGACATCTTTTCAAGAACTTATGAGGCAAACCAATACTAAAGAAATTCAACTAACTATCTATAACATAGCTTTTTTAAAGAAAAGTAGAAAGAGCTCATCACACTTCTCTAAGAAAGATTAGTTTTAACAAATTAGAATAATTAGAATAATAAACAGATCTAGGGAGGATAAAATACCTACTGAAGCAGAGTTAAAGTGATGAAAGAATGTATAATATGTGAAAGCTGCAATATTCAGAAAATACAGGGTTTAACTGAGGATGGTGTATATGTGATAAACTAAATTTTCCAGTAAGGAAAAAATTATGCAGAATCTAGTAATAAGTGCAATTTTCTAGTCTGCTTTTTTTAAGGTAGTGGGTACTTTTAAATATTGCTACCTGTAGCTGGCTAGAAAGTGGTTTTATTTTTTTCTTGTAGCAAAATTTAGCTTTCGCTGATGAACACAAACCTGAAGGCACTGCTCACTTCTCTTAGATCATAGTGACAGAAGCAGCAGCTACAGGAGTAATAGCAATGATCATAGCAGTGCAGCAGACTGAACACATTTAGAGCTATCAAGCTGGAAACCCCTTCTGCCCTAATGCAAGCAAAATTCTGCAGCTCATAAACGATGTTGGTGCTCACCTCCTCATCTCCTGATAAATCAGGGTACCACAAAATATTCTCATTCTGTGGCCAGAAACATTGTTTTGAGACTCTGTTACAGATTCAGAAAGCCTTAAACAGGAAAACAATTGCCATGTGATCACCAAATCTAACCCTTCCTTGGGAAGCCACCTGGGTAACCAAGAAGAGCCATACCCTCCACCATGTTCAGATGACAACGTAGGAATATCTTCATCATAGCTTTCCCCGAAGAAACAGTGGAGAAGAAAATCCTACATGCCTATAAGCCAATGACTAAACCAATATAAACAGGGAATAAACATCAAAATTAGAATTAGAAGCACCACTTCCTGAGCAGGATGGAGAACTAGCTGCCTTTCAACAACCGTTGGAATTTTTATTAGTTTTGTGTAGGCTTACCTTATTGCATTGGTAAGTACGTTTAAATGAATGACAGGTAATTCTATACCCACACAGTTTTTGAACACTTCCAGGGATAGTGATTCACCACTTTCCTGGACAGCCTGTTCCAGTGCTGGACCACACTATCACTGAAGAACCTTTTTCCAAACATCCAGACTAAACAACTTAAAACCATTTCCTCTAGTCCCATCACTTGTTACTTGGGAGAAGAGATCATATGACATCTTTCTGCAACCTCCTTCAGGTTGCAGAGAGCAGTAAAATCCCCCGTGAGACTCCTTTTCTTCAGGCTAGATGGCTGGACTCAATGATCTTAGAAGTTTTTTTTCAACCTTAATGATTCTATGATTCCATGAATTCATGTTGATGTGATGTATTAGTAGGCAGCTTGCCATGGCTGAAAATAAACAGTGTATCATTGGACATTTGGATATCGTACCAGTACTGTGTCTAGTTCTCACAATTAAAAAGAGCAGATATCCAGTTTGTCACTATTCCATAACAAATACCGTCCTAAAACTCAGACCATGTAGCTTTTGAAATCTACTTTAAACTTTTTCACACTTAGGGAAATACTTTCGTGACAGATTCTGTTTCTTGGAAAAATAAAGATGAAGATTTTATGTGTTTTTTTTCCTGGTGAAGGCAGGGTTTATGGCAAAAACATTATTTCTGCTTCTCTAATGTACTTACAGAGATAATTGCAAATGTAGCAAAACAATACATAAGACTATTTCCCTGTAGTGATGTTAAAAAAAATTAATAAAATTCATGATTTAAATCTATTCTCTATTGTTAAAAAAACCTGTTAGTCTTGAAGAAAAAAATTTAGACCAAAAACCACTATGATGACATTTTTTTATTTATTGTAAGAAAAGAATTCACCTCAAAGAAAAACTGAAACACAAAACTAGGAACAAACTCACCGGTATTATACAATCATCCTGTTCTCCACCAGATACAGGGGGTTAGGAGATTCTAACACTGTAATAGCATTTTGACCTGATTTAGATTACTTTTTTAAAGATATTGAAAAGGGAACATTTTCTAAAAACGAGTTATTCAAAACAAGGTATTAGAAATACTCTTGATTATGTGGAAAAATTTAAAATTATAAAATGAATTGCCATAAATTGCCTTTTTCTAATTCTTTCAAGGCTGTAGTCTGGGAACCTATTACTCCCTTGACTTACTTCCTTCAGACAATGTATATATTTTTTCACATTTCAAAATGAACAGAAATGTGAAAATTATTTATTTATCTTTTTATTTCACTTTTTGTAAAATAAATCAGTGTGCTTCTTAATAGAATGGAATACTATGTATACTTTACATTTTCACATTGGCTTCAGTTTTCCTTCTTCATATGGCAGTCTCATGTAGTACTATCAGGAGTAATATATTTTAATATCCTACCAAAAATCTTAGTAATATCTTTTCAGCTGCAATGCAACCATAAAATGTGAAAAAGAACTGTCAAATTCTTCTCATAACTTGCTGATCACCAGCAGCATTATGAATTGGCAATATCCCTGTGATCCTAAAGAAAAGATACCTGCACCTCACTATGATTATATATTTCATCTGTTTATTTGATGTAATTATAGGACTTTCACTATTCTATTCATTCAACATGTCAAGGGGTTTTATATTTCACTGCTGCAAACTAACATTTGTCTTTGTGCATCTTGTTTTCACCTGAATTGTGTAACTATATCTTTGTTACTGTTTCTACAAAAATGTACCAACTAAAAAACTGCTTATAATTGGAAAATGCATTTCAATGGTTTTTACTCTAATTTTCGCAAACTAACTGTTCCAAACACATTTTTGTGAGCTTCCCTGCCTTTTCACGTATTTTAATTCTGAACAGGGTTTGTTGGTACTCTATGAAAACATACCTAAAAGTTATTTCTTTGATTTTTTTTTGTAATGGTTGTATTTTCCTGTGTATATTCCTGTTGTATTCCTTTCAATACCACATCATAGGGTATTGAATATTTTGTCAATGAAGTACTGCTCTAACTCAACACTTGATCTTTTTCCCTGAAGCTACTATCAAGAATATGCATGGCAAATTAAATACAGAAGATGTATAAACAGAGACAAATACATTTGCTTTGTTGGGTTTTTACTGTATCTGTTTTTGTCTAATACCTTGGAGATTTTGGGGTGGGGGAGTGTTTTTGTGTTTTTTTCCCTGTAAAATCAAATTGCATAATGACGTCTCTTTACTACTTTGATTTCTACTCTATTGCAGTATCAAAGGTCTGTATATCCAGTAGCCTTTCAGGTGGTCATTTTTCACTCTCTTGATAGCATTTCTTGGAGATCTGACAGAACCTGGCAGGAACACTGTTATTTCAGTTCTCCTGTTCTCTACAGCCTCTCCACAGTTTACAAATTAGGAACTCTTTATTCACCCTTCAAATCAAGTTTGTGTGCTCATCGTATTTAATTTGGTTCTTTAAGTAAATAGCAGGAAATTATCTACTTTTCCATTCTCAGCCATTGCAGAGCATTTTGGAGACACTCAGGAACACCACAACTCCATCAAAAAAACTACTGATGATCTAGTAAACACAGAAATCCACTTTACATACTGGTATGCTTACCAGCTGCATAAAATAAATGTGCAAAAAAATCCCCATAGAAAGTAACTTTAAAATCTTTGAAATATAAGCACTTAGCTTGCTTTCAAAAACTGTGTTTCTAATTACAAGCATGGTTATTATCCATCTAAATGGCCAGTACTTTATGAATTTCAACAATCTTTTGATGTTAGCATCATCTGAAAGCCATATCTAGAAGCTGGTTTGCTCAGTGTCTACTTGGCAAATACCAAACACAGTAGGTTCTGTTGTTATCAATAACATCTAAAAGGAATTTCTGTCACAGTATTTCTTGCTATATTTCTAAGTAGAAATTTCTAGTGAAAGCTATAATCCTCACTTTGATTCTCAGATCAAGACATTCTCTGATTCCCTCAATCATCAGTGTTTATTTCTCCTTGCGGCTTTTATTCCTTCTTATTGAGCTTCAAGGATACTATTATTTGTCTTATTTGCAGGACTTCTTTGAAAAACTTTGAAGTACATGTTTATTTTTCTAACGGAAATTGCCTTTGGAACTAGCAAAAGTCCATCCATTTGCATTTAGTGACTTTCTCTTGCAGGGACTGTGATTTGCAGTTTTGCTTTTATTGTTGGTTTTGTGTTTGTTATCAGGACAACCATATGCTCAAAAAAACCCTTAATTGAATCACTTACAGTTATTTTTAAAATTGTCTGTTCTCTTTGAGAATACATCACAACTTGTTTTCTTTGCCACATTCCAGAGTTCCCAGTATCATGAAATCACAGAATCATTGAGTTTGGAAGGCACCTCCATATATCAGCAAGTTCAAATCCTCTGCTCAAAGCTGGATCAACTAGTGTGCATCACTCTGGGCCATGTCCAGTTGGGTTTTGAATATCTCCAAGAATGGAGAATCCACAATCTTTCTAGGTGACCTGTCAATTTTTGATTAATCCCACAGTGAACCCATTTTTCTTATTTGGTTTAAATGAACTTTTCTGTATTTCCATTTATGCACATTGCCTCCTGGTATTTCAATGGATACTACCCAGATGAGTCTTTCCTCATATTTGTCATCTTTACTCACCTTTTAAACTCCCCCTAACAGTTACTTAAACACACTAGTAAGATCCTTCTGAGCCTTCTCATCTCCAGGATGAACAGTCCCAGCTTTTTCAGCCTCTCCTCCCATTAGAGATACTCTAGTCTTTAATGATTTCATGCCCCTTCACTGGACTTAGCCCAGCATGTCCATATCTCTTTAGTACTGGGGATCCCAGACCTGGATCCAGCATCCCATGTGTGCCCTCACCAGTGCTGTATGAAGGAGAAGGATCACCTCTCTCAACCTCCTGACAACACTCACACAGTGCAGAGTGCTGGTGGCCTTCTCTGCCACAAGGGCAAATTGCTGGCTCATGTTCAGCCACCATCCACCAGGACCTCCACACCCAATTCTTTCAAAGGCTACTCTCCAGACAGTTGGCACTGTCTGTGGGGTCTTGCACAGGATTTTTCCTCTCCAGAGGCTGGACTTTGAAGTTCTTGTTATTAAACTTCATGAGATTTCCTGTTCATGCATTTCGCTGGCCTATAGATGTCCCTCTGACAGCACAATGAATCAGCCACTACTCAAGTTACGTGTCATATGCAAATGGTCCGAGAGTGCACTCTGTTCCACCAATGAGGTCATTAATGAAGAGTATCATATCCAGTATTAAGCACTGTATCCCATGTCAGCCACAGGGGCCTTCAGCTGCACTTTGGGCTGCTAGTCACAGCCCTTTGAACCTCTATTTCAGACAATATTCAGTCTACTTCATCTTTCCATACTTCATCTAGCCGATACTTCTGTGTGTCTTGTTCTTACAAGAATCCATCTCCATCTTCCTTAATTCTTAGAATCTAGAGGTTTTTTTGGGAATTTGAATCACTTTCTATCATTGAGTACTATCACTATGAAGAATTCTAATTGACAGATTCTACACCAGTCCTTAAAATAGCTCAACCTTAATTTCTTCCACTTCCAAAGGGAGAAACATTTACAATGACTGTATTTCTTTCCTCTGAATCAGTCTCTGATCTGTTATAAAGCACCAATCACTTACTCTGTATTTTCCTATTTTCATTATTCTTGTCAAAGGCTTGTTCAAAAACCTTTACTAGAGCCAAGAAAAATCTATCTCCTCCCTCTTTCAAATAGACTTTTAAAATTTTTTCAAAGATTTCTAAAAAGCCAAGGAAAAATGAATAATTCTATGTGAAACTGTATTTTAAAATCCACCTACTACTACTCCTTCACCCTGCCTCCGACATAGTCTGTACAATATAAAATATAGTATTACTTTATCATCTTATTGCCTAATACCACAAGGAGATTACAGGAAGTAATCAAAGCAAGAGCTTCTGGACACCAAAATTTCACTCTTCCTCACTGTATGCTGCTGTTTAAGGATATTCAAGCACATTAAAGACAAAAAGGATTGCCCGTCTATTCTTATAGTAAGGAACTCTGGTGTGCTTTAAGAAGTAGAGCATAAGCAGAAAAAAAAAATCCACTGATTATTACATCAGCATTACTCCCACAGTGGAAAGTAGTAGATCTCCCCCTGATTTCAGAGAGGACATTTGACCAATGCAGAGTGTATATCACATCCTGAATGAAAAGTGAAAGCAAAAGTTAAGAAAGAATAAGGCATGAAGACATCATACAGATGAGGGTAGAAATATGATGCTGATTCTAAATTTCATGTATATAAAATAAGCTTACCTACAGATAGCTGCTGGAAGGATGATAGGTAGAAACTGAATTCTATCAGTGAAATGTAGCACAAAGTCAAAGAGGAAAACAAGAAACTAATTACAACCAATGCTTTATTTCTTCAGAGCACCTCTTGCTGAAGCAGTACAATCTTCCTGGGTCTCACTCCTCCCAGGTTCTGCTATATTCCTGGCTAAGCAAGTGGTGTCAGAAGCTACAAATGCCTTCTACCATGACAAATAAACTTGAAGACTCCCACAGATAAATAACACTTTGGTCATAGCCTTTGACCTATTTTCCATCTTTAGTCTTAGTTCTGCAACACCTTGTGCATGAACTTGAAAGCAAATGACATAAAATACTGTGGATATGGGACAGATAGCTCTTAAAGTAAGAGTTTTGGCCCTGATGCACAATACATAACATACACTCCGTGCTCCACTGTAGATACAATTACTAATTTCACTATGGATCTGGAAGAGTACAACAGTATTGTAATTTTCAAATTACTGCAAAAAAGATGGCTGAAGAAGTAGACACAAGGGAAGTCTGCCTGTTAAATCAGTCTGTTTGTCATCCATCTCTCCTTCCCTACTATCTCTTCCTTTTTTCATAGCTGAATTATTTTTCCAGCTGACGCTATAGATTTACCTATTTTTTGAACCCAAACTTTATCAGTAACAAAGGTAATGCAAGGGAGAAAAATAAGGGATCTATGTTTTCCTGCAATAAGTTGCACCTGGACCACAGAACTTGAAGCAAAGTGTCTTAAAAAAAAAAAGTAAAGAAGTATCATCCTCATTATTCATTCCACTCTGTATTAATTGTAAGCATAATCCTCCTTTCTCCATACTATTCTCTCAGCATGGTACACATATCACCATTCTTTTGACTATGAAATAAATACGGTGTAAGAAGCTATGTTTAAGCTTTATGCTATTGAGATTTATTTCTGCAAAATAATTACATTTTGATGGTTTCCAAAAAAGGACTCATGACTACTCCTTTTTTTCAGTGTCCCAATGTAGCTTTTAAATCTTATTTCAAATTAACACTTACTGTGCACCTGCTTACAATTAGGCTTAAATTATATTTTACTTCATGCTTCACTGGAATAGGACATTATATACGATGACACTGATAAGCACACAGAAGCGTCAGTCATTACTTTTTCAAAGAGCTAACCGTAAAACTCTGGATTTTACTATTTCCTATAGAAAAGTGCATAGCTCAAAATGTCAATTTAGTTGCGAAAGTAGGTACAATAATAAGAAACGATTTGTTGTCCTTATAAAATATGTTCATGCTGTTTATTCTGTAGGATGTGGTAGTGATTTAGTGGCAGAACAGATTACATTGTAACCCAGAGATGAAACAGATGAAAGCAGAGCAGAGTCAAAAATGTTAGTGGCATCTGTTAAATGTAAACCCTGTATTTTGTTATGTGGAAATGATGGAATACACACACATACACAAAAATTTAAAAAATGTAAAGATGATATCATGAATAGGGCTTAGCAGGAGTGAAGCTATTGATCCAGGTTGGGATTTTTTTTTTTTCTTCATTTTCTTTGTTGAATTGTTTAACTTTAAAACTTTTACTGTGCAAAAAATAAGGACCCTGTAATGAACAGGTTAACTGAAATGTTCTTTAAACTGTCCTTGCCTCATGTAAAAATATTTATCTGGGATTACTCAGACAGGGTTTATCTGAGGCAATGGAAATACATAAAAGTTAGAGGACTTTCAAATGCACAGGTAAGTATTTATTGAATCTTTACTGGCAATTTGCCTAATAAAAGACCAGAAGTATACCCTGATAATCAGCAACTACTAGGCACCTTTCAGTTATAAATTAACTTGGGCATATTAATACCCAATTCACTAAAATAGTTCAATAGCAAATACGAGAAGGATGAATTTCCCAGATAGTACTACACAGTGTTAATTTCTAAGATATGTGAACTATGAAACACAAACAGGAGAAGCTGTTGATTTTAGGACACTGAATGCTTGGAACTGTTCCTGGGTGAAATGGCCAGCTTCTGTCACATACAGAAAAACATGGTAAATTTACACAGGTGGAATAACAGGCATGTGGCATTTTGTTTACTCATTCTGTAGAGTTAGGGTATTCGCATACACACAGAAAACTCTCCTTTATCTAGACTGGTTAAAAACCCAATGGTGGTAAAAGGAACATAACATCTCAAGATAGTGATTCTTAAAATCTGAAAATTATTATTTTCCTTTCTAATTTTTATATTTAATACTATGTGCCAAATATATTATTTACCTATCTCAGAAGCAGCCACCGTGATGTTGTACCAAGGTGTCTCCTCTCTGTCAAAGATCTTGGCAGTCTTAATGGTCCCAGTACTAGCATCAATGGTGAAATACCTATCTTCTTCTGTGTTATGATCAATGAAATATCTATGAAGAAATATAACAATATACTCATTGTAGTATATATAATCCAAAGTAACAGAAAGCTACATAAGAATATAACTTTCAAGCTTTAAAATCATAGACATTTTTAAAGACACCCTAAGAAAATTTCTATATTATGGAGAAAGCCAAACTAACACCATCGTTTCTTTCTATACATAACAAGGTATGTGTGAGTCACAAAGATATAAATTGCTAACAGGTGGTATTTTACACAGCAGTATACAATCCTGTCAAAGGTAAGATACGTATGTATTTTGACTGAAAATCATGAAATGAAAAAGCAGAAAAGAAAGCAGAGATATTAAGATATTATTTTTCTGCTTATTTGCTTGTCACTGCAAACCAGTGTGCTCAGCCCTGGTACCTGTTTTGAAGTACGTCTCTCTGACAAGAAGTCGATGACATGATGACATAAGCCATTCTGAACATAACTATTACGGAGACCGATGTCAGAAATGGCTGCATCCCAGAGCTGTAATTGACACTACCTGAGAAGCAGAACTAAGCATCCCCGCTTTTCTCCCTTGGCTTCCGAGCACTTTGCCTAACAGAGAAAGTAAAAGCCTTGAAGTGGGTAATGGAAGCTTAGGGAAAGAACACAAGAGATTTTTTTTTTTAAAGTCAGAATCATTTCCAATGATTTTTAACAAATGAAGCAATTACAGAACCCTATCATGCCTTCTTCACTACCTCCAGGAAAAAAAAAAAGGAAATACCGTAATTGTTTTTCCTGATAATTTTTCAGTGCTAGTTTTATTCTGTGAAGTTTTTAATATATGGAAGATATATAAAGGTCAAAATGATTTATTTTTCTCATCCAATTGCTCTTATTTTAAAATTTTAAAAAAGAAGTGTAATTGCCAGCTAGTAAAAACAGGGTGCACATAAAAGCTGGCAAGCTCAAAAAAACCCCAAAAGTAATTTAACAATGTACTTACTTACACTATTTGTGGAAGGAAAAAGTAAAGAAGTAAACTAAAATTTAACTGAATGTTATTCTAAAATCAGAGATGACGTGAAAAAGCAAAAGAAAGAGAAGGTGGCAACAATTTGAGTCACCTTAACTGGTGAAAGTATCAGACAGTCAGTAGAAAAGCCAGGTAGGACTTGATGACATAGTTAGAGAGAACGTGAACCTACCTCTCACCTGAAAGAAGCATTTTACATCTCCATTATTATGTGCTACTTTAGCTTGTGGCACTCCAGATTTCCTTCTCATGCTTCCAGTATTTTCAGCAACTAAATAACCATAATTCAGTCAGTGGAAATCAAAGCAGCCAAAACTAGAACTTCTCACCTGTTCTCCATCTTTCCTTTGGACATCAGGAAGGGTGAAACCCCTGCCATATGACCGTGGGAGTTGTTTGAGAGACAGCAGACCTCATTTTATGTTTCTCTGGAATAAAGATTTAAACTTGCTTTCTCCTGTCTGAGCTAAGTCAGGAGAAACTATTTTGCAGTTCATTACTTACCAACACCTGAGAATACCTCATTCTACAATACATCAGAATTGCTCAGTAAAAGCACTTTGGATGTACAAGATAGCAGCTGAAGTTGCTTCAAACAAGTAACAGACGTAAACTGTCTCCGTATGGAAATGGACTGCCAAAATCTTGATTATGTAGAGGATGGAGAAATTTTTAAGAGTTTAAGTCAGGAATTTTTTTTTTTCAGAGAACATTATTTAACCAACATATCCTTAATTGGAATAAAAAACAAGTGAGGTTGCCAGAAAAAGAACTAAAAAAAGAAAGCTGAATTTTTAATTGCTGGATCACAGTGGTCATTGCAGACATATTTATGGAAGTTGGTGTGTTTCTCTGTGTACAGTAAACTCAGGAGAAGAGTTAAAAACAAACTCTTGATAAACATTTGTTAGTCACTGATGAAATGTTGGTGCAGATATCCTAACAAGATGATATTGCTTTGAGGAATATTGCAATCCTCTGAGACACATCTCAAAAAACCCAACCAACTAACCAAANCCACACAACTATACTCTTGGCATTCTTTTGTGTGGCACTATTCATCCAGGCTACCATCACCTCTTTATTTAGGAATATGGATCTGCTTTTTAATTTCAAAACAACAGATTTTTTCAGTGTCTCCACACATCTTGTTCTTCCATGAAGCACAGATTTTCAGGTTCTCCATGTGTTTATTTGTTGAAGAAATGTTTTGAAAGACTGTGTCAGTCTCAGCAGAGAAGTTCTATCTCCCGTGTGCAGAGATAGCATTATGTTTTTACTATTTACAAAACCTTTAGAGGCAGAATGGTATCAACCTCTAAAAATCCATAAAGCTGCCATATTCATCACTGAGTTGTGCTGATATTCGAAATTTGTATGGAAGATACATGCCTCAGGTGGAGAAATGCCCCCATGCCTTATATCTTATGTTTGGCAGTGTAGGAAAACTGAGCTATGACAAATAGTTAGAATGTTTCAATTATACTACTATTAATGCAGAAATAATGAATGTGTTGGGCAAGATGCATGCACAGATACACAATCATCTTTTACATGATGAACTAGAAGGCTAGTAGAAAAAGCATAGAACACATAATTGTTCCTGAGTTTACTTGGAGACCTTTTACTAATCAGCTCTGCAATAATAAAATTTAATTACTTCTCTCCTACTATAGCTTTGTTTTTCTTGACTCTAGAAGTCTCCTGATAATGACAAGAATTATTTGCTAAAAAAAAAAAATATGCTCTCCTGACCAATTGTCACGGAATATGTACTGCAAATCCAAAACAACTTATAATCCAAGAGTCTTGTCCCTGCAAACATTTATTACTCTGGATATGGTTTGCTTATTATCAACATCAGACACAGGGACTATTCTGAGTCGCTATTGTGCTGACCAGAGAACAATAAAAATAGGACTATGTACTGTTTGTAGACAGCACCTTAAAAACAGACAGAATTTCAAATTGGGCTTCAATGGGAAAAAAAACTTAAAACAGTAGGAATATCCAGATGCTTTTTTGTGTGTGTAACTTATAACAAAATATCACGTCTCTCTCTGAGTACAGAAATAAAAATGAAAAGTATCTGTCCCAAATATGAAGCTTGTGTACAAAAACTGGTTTGATTTTCTGATGATTTGTGATTATCTAACAGTTCATTTTCATTAATATATAGTAAAAAATGGGCCGTTTTTTAAATATGAACACTTTTTCTAAACCAGTTTGTTAAAAGTGTTCCATAGAAGCTCAAATCTCTCTGTTTAAAGATCTCTGAATTCAATAAATAATTTCAATGTTATTTTTCAGTGCCATTAATGGAAATAAAATGATCCTGAGGTTACTTATTGTGCAACACTTTTACTTCCACTAATGAATAATGAAAAATGTGTCTAATTTATCCACAGCAGCACTTCCCCTTCATGTGCTAACTTTTGCATACATTTACCGACATATTGACATATGCACAGCTTGACAAATTTTTCTAGATCAATGAATGAGTGGTACTTTCTTATGCTTTCCCATTATTATAACATTCAGTTCTTTTCCACTGCTCCACATTCTTCCTTAAAATTGTATTGTGTATCATATTTAAAGCAGCCATTTGCACTGTTGTGGTTTCCAGCCTTCATAGATATCTCAGTAAAACAAGTCACAGAAGATATTCTCACACAGTAGAAAAACTAGGAATGCTAGTTCTGCTCCCAAGTGCTTTAAAAATATCTTGTACAAGAAACACCCTTGGGAGAGCAACTCATTTTTGTCATGACATCTAGAGGACATCTAGAACAAGCTTAATTGTATTTACAAAATGCTGAACAATTTAGGCCTTTATAAATACCACATGCTAATTTATCCATATGTTGAACATATATACCAGATATATCCACAAATATTGTACATTCCCGACCAAATGATGCTTTACTTACACTTCATCTGACAAAAAAAAAAAAAAAATCTAGATAACAGTGGCAAAAGAGATAGTCATTCCCTTCCCCTCCTACCTTTCCCTCCACATCTACTGAGCTGTTTTCGAACACTTTTTCTGGGCCACAAAAAGATATACTGCAAGTTTTGAATTTCAAAGAGTCATTTCAAAACTGATTTTTCACCTTAACCCAGTTGACTGTTGCTGCTCACTTAGAATGCAATAATTAAAAAATTAATTTACAATATCCTTTTGAGATATTTGTTTATAGACATTTACTCATGACAATGCTGTGTGAGTTAGCATACTTTAACCACTAACCACCAAATCAGCACATCTGAGTTGCATGGCAGATGTTAATAAAGAGACTTAATAACAAAACATGCCTAAATAAACAGCTCTCCATAAACTGCTTACTTTCAAATCAGTCACAGAAACCAATTCGAAAGAAATTATATTAAAAATTACCATGAGTATAGAAAACCTTTTAGTCACATTATTTGAAGATATTCTGAAGGAAATTAAACACCAAAACTGAATCCTGCTAGCACTGGGAAATGCAACATGTGCCATCTTTTTATTAGGCAGTGTCAGTGAAGTAGAAGGGCATTCCCAGCTTCCATCCATGTCCTTATTCCTTCTTCCAAGCAAAGTGAGCACCTGACTTCTCTGATTTCATTCCTCATTTCCAGCCTTCTGGTGAAGTAGTGGTTCAGTGACGAGAGATATTCCCTGCATTTTTACTGAAAACTAAAAGTATTTGCATCAATTAGGAAATAAAGAGTAATATATCTGCAAGGTGGCCCATGGGCAGAAAGTCACTCTAGAACATATAAACCTGCTTTCAATATCAAAGCAGTCAACTCTAATTTAAATAGAAAGACTGCTTAAAATGGAGAAAAATTTAAAGGTGCTGAAGCAGTTTAGGAATATTAATGATTTCCAAACCTTTTAGTCAGTCTTCTAAGCTAAAAGCCATAAGTATTTTCATAATGTCTCTCCCTAAATTATTCAGTCTTAATATTAACATTGGTTTATCACTGGATAGACAACTGGCATAGGCTGTCACTATTCCAGTATCTCTCTCTCCAATTATGTTTTAAGGAAGAACCTCAAGTTTGAATTTTTGTAATAGTTTTGTAATAGTTTTTGAGCATTTAACTTATCTCTTTTTCTGTCTTTAATAAAATCTTTAAATTATCTTTAGCATAAATTATCTAAATTAAGCTATTTTTTCATTTATTACCCTATTTAACAACTGCAAAAATCAAACTCTGTTACACATTTCTACCCTGGTTACAAACCTGGTATTGCTCAAAAACATCCAAAATCACATTTCAGCCAGATGTGGATTCACACATCATGGTACTTCTTTGGGCTTTTGTTTTGAGACATAAGCAAATAGCCAGTTCTCTAATAACAAGTGAAACTGGCTACAAAGAAGCACTTAAAAAAAGTCCACAGGAAGGAGACAGCATCTTTATCCAACCAATTACATCTTCTAAAGACTTCTCATTTCGAAATCAAAAGGCATTATAAGGAAGCCTGTTCAGTTAAAGATTTAAGCAAATAAACTTTCTCAGAAAGAGACAGTCAGACTCAAAGAACAGAAATTTTTATTTTCTTTTATAAGCTACATCAGAAAAAGAAGAGTAAGCAAAACTGCATGGGATGAAAAAAGGAGGTATACGAGGGTAAGGAACGAGGTAACTGATCAGTTGCAACTCTCTGTGTTTGGCCAGCTGGAGAAAAAGAAAAGATGGCCCATGCTGGGACATAACTCAAGTGCATGACTTTTATCTTTTCTCTGCCTCCTCACAGCAGCACTTGTGAGCCTGGGAACCAGTGGCATACCCTTGAAGCCAAATGAGGTGGTGGGGAGACATTCTGTTGCCATGACTGTCTTGAACTACATTACCTTCCTTCCAGGGCTGATCTATTTCCCCATAGTTCAAACAAATTTTGCCAGGAGAGAGAAGCAATTATGAAGTGTGAGTCAGAAGTCATCTGCCAATACAGTAGGTAACCAATTTCCTCACTGCAGCATCTGGTAGATTAAGGAGACATTTGATGTTCCAGAGTTCCTTGGCAGAAGACTGCTACTGAGAATTACAGCCTTCATATGTGCTTTCTGGTTGAGAAAATTAAATACATTTGAAGATATCTTGGGGAAGGTAATCCCTCTATTTACCATTCTGTTGGGTTTTTGTTTGGTTTTTTTCCAGACAGGCTTAGCATAACTTTGAGAAAAATACTGTTCCACTCAGAGCATTTGAAGGAAGTCGAACTGATACACTGTTCCTACTGATTTATCACTGGTGCTGCCTGCCAGCTGCCATCCATCAGCTCATATGCAGTACCTTGCTGTCTGCAATAGAGGACTCCTGGCTCACCTCTCATACTGAAATCTCAGCTCAGCACAAGTGGCAGCTTTCCATCTCCTTGTCCTGAAGATGTGAGTTGGCAGATCCCAGAAAACACAGGGGAGTTGCAGGCAGTGAAGCACTGCCTCCCAGAACAGTCTCTGAAAGGCAGTCACCACTGGTTTGCATTTTATGCAGTTCTCATTCCCAATCCCATTTGCATTACTAGCACACTGCTCACCTTGGACACAGAAAATGGGAAACATTTGAAGGAAATAGGCCATTTCTAGACACCCATAATTTCTAGCTGACAGTTTCTGTCTGCATGTATTAACCACTGATCATTTTCTAGCTAATTCTCCCTGTAAATGTAGGCTAAGAACAGGCCACACCCTTAGAGGCGTAATTCAAAGTAAGGTAAAGGTTTGGCTTCTTTTCCTGAATTTATGAATTTCTTCAGAGGATTATGATTGTCCAAATGCACTTCAGGTAGATGTGTTGATGGCAAAACTGTTGTATCTAAGTTGCTTCGTATTGAAGGAGTTTAACATTCAGATTCCAATGTTGCTAAGAAATAAAGTGCAGTTAGTGTTAAATAAGAAACACTGTTTTTCTAAAAGCTAGCTACAGATAGAGCTACTTTTCTACAGTTACCAACTAAAGAATGGTATTCTATTTACATATGTTCTTTTTTTTTCTCCACATATTAAACCAAATAAACCCAAGATGGACAGATTTATGCCTATTTATTGGAGTTGAATCACCTTGTAAAAAGACTACACTACAGAGATGTTCAGATATGAAGGCTGACAACACAGGAGGCATTCTGAAGTCAGCAGAAATCATAGAAATATAAAGATGATGTTCTGGCATAAAAAAAATCAATCTTTCAAAGTCACCATACAAAGATCATCCGTCAGTGTTTTCTCTCTCAATTCTAAGAAAGCAAAAGAGATCCTTCCAGTTGATGTGAGATTTTGACTACTGTTCAGAGCTGGGTGCTTCCTAGGCGGAAGGATTGTCAGTACATTTTACTAGTTCCTGCACAAAGAGATGGACATTTTTGTTAGTGGGAGGTCCAGGACACATAGTTTGACAAGAATGAAAAATAATTTGAGGCCTCAGGGAATAAAAGAGCAACAGACCTCCCACCTCAACACTATAAAGAAAGGTTGTAAAATGTCTCCTCCCTTTGAGGACTGATGGAGTTTTAGAGAAGAAATTGAAGAAAAATTCCCCCCTCTTTCTCCAGCCATTCAAAATAAGGTGTTATTTTTCTGTCTTGATTTACTGACAACCTTAGAGAATAACTTGGAGAAACACAGAAAACAAACAAAGGAAGCAACATGGAGGAGGAGGACTCCATTCCTCTCTGCTAACTTACTGTGCAGGCTGCCCTAAGTACACCTAACAAAGAATCATAGAATCATAACCTGGGTTGGAAGGGACCTTAAGATCATGTACTTCCAAACCTCTTCCATACCTCTCACTAGACCAGATTGCTTATAGCCCCATCTGACCTGGCCTTAAACATTTCCAGGGATGCAGCATCCACAACTTCTCCAAGCAATCTCTTCCAGTGTCTCACCACCCTCACAGAAAAGAATTCTTAATATCTTACCTACTCTTTTTCAGTTTGAAGACATCTCCCTCTTGTCCTGTCATTACATGCTCTCAGTTTTTCTTGGAGGCTTCCATTAGGTACTGAAAGGGTGCAATTAAGTCACCACAAAATCTTCTCCTTTCTAGGCTGAAGAAATCTAATTCTCTCAGCCTTTATTTAACAGAGGTGGTCCATCCCTCTTATCAGCTTGGTCTCTTTCCTTTGGACTCACTCCAACAGGTCAATGTGCTGAGGACCCCAGAGCTGGATGATGGGGTCTGACCAGAGCAGAGTAGAGTGGTAGAATCACCTCCCTCGATCTGCTGGCCATACTTCTTTTGATGCAGTCCAGGATATGACTGGCTTTCTGGGCTCGAGGCACACATTGTCAGCTCTTGTCAAGCCTCTCATCTCCCAGCACTCTCAAGTGCCTCTCAGAGGTGCTGCTCTAATTCTGTGCATCCCCTATCTCAATCTGTGTAATGATACTGGGGGTTGCTCCAACCCATGTGCAGTGCCCTGCACTCATCACATTCCCATGGGACCACTTCTCAAGCTTGTCCAGGTCCTTCTGGATGGCATCCTGTCCTTCCGGTGAGGCAATCACATCACTCAGCTTGGTGTCATCTGCAAATCTGCTGAGGGTGCATTCCATCCCCTCACCTATGTCATTCATGAAGATATTAAACAACATTGGTCCCAATATGGACTCCTGAGGGATACTACTTATCACTGATGTCCAACAGGATTCTGCACTGTTGTCCACTATCCTCTGGATGTGTCTGTCTAAACACTAAGAATCCACTCATCGAATTCTTTTCAATTTAGAGAAAAAGATGTTGTGGCAGACCATGTCAAAGGCTTTATGGAAGTCCAGATAAATTACATCTGTAGCCTTTTCCTTGTCCCCTGATGTGGTCAACCAATGAAAACCACTATGTTGATCTGGCAGGACTTGCCCTTGCTGAAGCCATGCTGATGGTGCACAGGATAGCAGAAAACAAACTGATCTTATTCCACTTATATGACATTCAAAGAGCAAGTAAGACAAGCAAATATAACTAAGTGAAGACATTTTTAAATTTATCAATCTTATCCCTTCTTCCTACTGACAGTTTGGGTGAGTAGCATAGTAATGACCTCAGAGGACAGAAGTGAAAAATGTTTAAAAATACAACTTTATTTTTCCACCCCTACCCTTGATCCTGTCATGCAATCCTCTCCTGCACCTCTCTTATATAATGATAATATATAATAAAATATATATTATATATAATACATATTCTATATTATATAAAAATAGATATAATTTATATACTATATATAATATATAATCATATAATATATTATATAATTATACTATATAATATAATGATACTGTGTGGGAAAAAAAATTGTGTGGCTGAGTTTGAATCGCATGTTCAGGTTTTATTCTACCTCTAGTAAAATACAAATGACATCTGAAAAACTATCTCAAACGGGAATCTTCCACAACACTTTATGTCTTTAAGATTCTAAGAAATAATAACAGGAATATGTGAAACTCCCTGTGTGTGTGCTTTCATCTATATATGAGCATGCCTTTACAAATACCATTTATTGAAAATTAATATTACTTTTTAAAGGCTGATGACAAAGCATTTAACTTCAGATGGACATCAAAAGATGTCTATCTTTTATGGCCACTGCAGCATAAGTTAAAATAAGTTTCTTTGCCTTCTGATGCAGAAATTGAAGAAAATTGAAGAATACTGAATTAAAAATTCCTATACCACATTGTTACCTGTAATTCATTATTTTTTTTCAATATTCTTTCTGAAAGAAAGGAAAGAGAAGGCTTTCCTTCAGTCAGAAGGAATTCAGAAGTCAATTTAACTCAAAGCAGGGAAAGAGAACTATGTCTTTTTTAGAGCTTTAGGATACTAGGTGTGGCACTGGGAAACAAACTTTTATATTCATTAAGATATATATGTATTATAACCATTCTCATATATCATCCATTATAAGGCAATGCCATGCAACCATTAGAAAAGGAAGAAGCCAGAATCAGAGCTGAGACTGTACTTGTATTCTTCACCAACTTAGCACAAAATCAATAGTCAGACTTTAGCACAAAATTAAGAAAAAATGTCAAACCCAATCCAAACCAAATCAACACAACAGCTTTTACTTACTTATCTTTCCTATAGCTAATCAATCCTTGTGAATAAAATTCATTATATTAATATATATATATATTACAGCTCGACTGGAGTCCAACACAAAGTTTACTTGAATTACAATATAGTAATAAAATGAATCAATCTTCCAAGGACCCAACAAAATACGAAGTTCCTTTAAACCACTCCAGTGTAGCCATTCTGAAAGTGGAAGATTCTTATATTTCTTATCATTTGACAGGCAGAGTACTGATCAGTATGCGTAGCCCATTCACCAGAAGTTTTCTGCTAAATACTGGAAAGAGAACATTTCTTTGCAGAAATGTAAACAACCTAAGTTAAACAAGTGGGAGCAAAAACTCATCAGAGAGGACAGAGGTTCTCTCATTAGTGCTCAAAACAGTGACTTGTCTCCTGTACCATGGCATGACAAAGATTGCACAGCAGCAGCCAAAGGAGCAATGTTACAGTACTTCTATAAGATCACGTCTTATTTCTCAAACATTGCCCTTTCAAGGGTACAATGTTAATAAAGACTTTCAGTTCCTCATACTACATTATCAAACTGAGATCAAATTTAATGAAGGAACTGGTTTATGTCATGGAACTATTGTCACTATTATATCAAAGCTTCTGAAAGCTATATGATCTTAAAACTAAGCCTTTGCTCTTTCCTGGATCACTAACTTGGAGGTGGCTTGGGGAACAGTTGCAACATTAAGTTTTTGAAAACCATTCCACTGAAAATAGACCAGATGCAGTCAGAAAGCTCCAAGGATCATCTGGAGTCTGCTCTGTGGTTGGGCGGGCTCACCACCCAGGAATCACCTACAAGAAAATAACAGGGTTTCAGCAGGCACTGCTGCAGCCCTGAGGCAGTACTAGCAGCCTAGGGCTGCTCTCAATGCATATAAGCCATTTGCCTATTAAAAGCTGTTTTCACTCCTAATCTCCATGTAAATTTTCTGTGTATCGTTTCAGAAACAAAAAAGATAATTTCTAAGTAGGTATAGAGAGATTTAAAATGAAAAATAAAATTATGTGTAGAGTATTTAATAGTAATATTTTATGAGGAACTTTCAAGACCCTCTTGCATGTCAGATACTATCATAAAACATGACTTAACCCTGATCTTTTCAAGCAATAAACAATAAGTGTATGAAAGCAGAATATCCGACACAATATAACGAAAGGGGATGAGTTTCTCATAAATGTTCAAATAAGGCATTAACACCTGTGAATGAATTACAATTTAGGATGCTTTCTATTGATTTAAAAAAACAATTTCTTAAGTAAATATCTGATTTTCAAATTACTAAAAAATCTTTCTTTTTAAAATTAATACATTATGAAGTTTTAATATATGTCTTTCTTGTGATTTCTCTTATCATGCTTGCTTTCCATACTTGAATAGAAAAATAATCTCTTATTCCAAAACAGAACATTTTATTAAGTTTCCATTAAAATGCATTTCTATCTATTCGAAGAAAAAAAAATCAATGTAAAAATCTTTTAAAACATTTCAAATTGCCAATCAGATAAGTACTGAATTAAAACAAACAAACCCCATAAAAGAATCAAACAAGCAAAAAACCCCCAAAACCCCCAAACACCTCTATTACCTACGTTTGTTATTACAGAGGTTGTTTGGCTGCGGTTTAAAAATTAAAACACTAGTACAAGCACTGGCACAAAGTTAGTGACATCTGAACAGTGCTCAGCTCAGGATCAAGATGAAATCACTGTAATGACATCGCAGTGAGGAAATAAGAAAAAAACTGCTTTGTCTCCCTCTCTACTGAAAACAATAGAGGTTGCTATTATTTTTGGTTTAAGTTCAAATAACTTATTAAAAAAGATTGCTCTTCAGCACTGTTAATTACTTTAACTACTCCTTCAACCATTACTCTGTATATAAGAATCGTTCCTGCCTTCAAAATAAACTGTTACTTAATTGGGCAGTGAACAAATCTCGGCAGTGTATCTCTTTTAGCAGCTGAACAGCAAAGCGATATGGTTGTACCTGTGTGTATCTAATGCTTCATCAATCACACATTCAGCAACAAGTGTCCTCATAAAGTGCAAAGGATGCACAAGTGGATTAGGTAAGACTGATAAGCAAATCACTGTTCTCTATCTTGTCCTGTAGCTTCATAGCACTGGAGATGTATCTGAGCCATTTAGCTGAGGAAGCTCTATTCTGTTACTCCCCTGCTGCACCCAGATCAGCAGTGCAAGTTCTGTCTATAGCTCTCTTCCCTGCAGACTGTGATCTCTGCTTTCTAAGAAAGTTGCATTGAATTCTCCTGATTTAATTTTTATAATCACTACTTTTATTTTCAGTGAACTAGGAATTGTTTGGAAATGCAGGAAAGAGGTGACCTTGTTACACTCTGTCTTTCAGACTCATCTGGGTTTCAGATGAACAGTGGAGAGATTTCTGGAAAACCAGCACAGAAGGACATAAGTGTGGATGCTTCTGAGACACACAGCCTCCTCCATATTGCTCCTTTGCTTAGGGCTGTGAGTGGAGCGTGGGGCAGAACGCTGCCTCCAAGTGGAGCAGCTGCTCAGCCCCTAGTCTGTCTGGCTTCTCAAGTTGTGTACTGCTCCCAACCCAAGATGAAGACAAATCTAGAAGCGATACAAGCCCATCTGCACCATGGCAGTGTTTGTGTGTAAAACTGAGGTAAGGGAAAGGGGATTGAAGGTGCCCATTCACAGACCAGCCCTTCTCCTCCCACAGGAGAAGGCTCAAGGGCACACCATCCTGGTGCCTCTTTAGAGTCCCATGAACCAATGTGTTAGTTCATACCTTAGAGAATTGGCATCTTCATACAATGCCTACAACCTCACAAATGACATTCACTATCAGTTCCACCAAGATGGATAAAGCCTGGCTAGAGAATGGATCTGGTCACAATATAATCATATGTCAAGGATATCTGAGCTGCTGCTGCCCTTGATGAACTCCACCAACATGTAACTGAGGACTGACTCCTTTCATAAGTTCATGATTTGGTATGTTTTAGCACTATATTTTTTACTTATTGAAACACAAAAAGGTGGGACGAACAATGCAAAAATAAATGTCAATGGAGGGAAAAATAGGACACACAAGGACAATTATTTTTCAGTCAGTTATATGAATAATACAGATACTTAATATTCTGACCTCAATCACTGCTTACAAATCCATGTTTGGAAAAAAAAATAAAAGATGAATACAAGAAGCAAAATATTTGAAAATCTACTTCTGGCCTTCTCAGGCTTTGTACGAATTGCTGCTGCTGCTTCCCTTTTACCACAGTTGTCTTACCTCTTCCTAGACAAAACACTTCCAGGCCACAGACAGTTGAACCATGGAGGAACAAGTCAAATCTGCACTTACCCTTTCTACTCCAAACTACCATGATGGCTAATCTGTCTGATTGGGATATTTGCTTCAGATTTATAGTATTAAAACTACATGCATGTCGCCATTATTTTTAGCAAAAATTCTTATTTATGTTATGATTTAGACATGAATAACATAGTGGCAATTTTTCAAAGGCCAAAACTTGCTGCTAAGAAATTGCATATATTGATTCTCTGACACAAAACACTTTGAATCTTAGACTATTAGCACAAAATAACCATAAAGACCTGACTTTTCCGTTGTTCTGAAAAAAATTGTTTCATCTTGCCAAGACAAGCAGATTTCAACTCAGTCAGGAGACTAAAAATGCCCAATTAGCTTGAGAAAGACTGTTTTCCAAGTATATAATTATATGATTTCTTCAAAGGCTATACCATTATGTCTAAAAATGAATAGCATCAAATATGCTTTCACTAATATTGTTTTTTAAACTTTTTAAATCTACTACCACCTTTGAGACATAAAATTCACAAATTGTTCCACAAAATTCTGACACTGTATGCCAGTTTAGAAAGTCATTCATCCCACAAATGAAGCCACAAATGAATAACAAGTACTTTGGTCAGAGTGGCAACACAGAAACCTTTCTTTTTTTTTTTTTCCTTTTATGAAAACATTTACTTTGAGACTCAAGGAAATTTGAAATCCTATGAAAATGTTTCCTTCCTAGCCTATTACATATTCATTTAACTTTCAAATGATGCATCTGATGCTGCAAGTGTTTGTTTCTCGGCACTTCTGTTTACCCTAAACCTCACAATTGCAGATGACATACCCCAGCAACATCAGAGAGGTTCATTAGTAAACCTATTCTATCGGTTTGATACTCCACTAAAGCTGAAGCATATTACAATATAATGGGTTTGTTCTCAACCAAAATTTTGCAAAAATGATCCTGCTTGTCACTAAAAGAAAGATGGCTCTAAACCAGTCGCTATCTTTCGTAAGCACCTGGGACAACTATAGCGCAGCAAGTGTGCAGAGGGCCACAGGGGAAAAACAGTGCTATGATCCTTAATAGATTTGCAGGATCTGGCAGGATACTGAATGGCAGCTCAGACCTTTGCTCAGAACAATTACTAGATGGGAATTTTAGTGCAAACCAAAAAGAGGTAGAAGATTATGTTATTAAATCCATATAGACTGATCATGACACTGTTCTGACTTATGCAACCCTTTATGTACTAAAATAAATAGTCTTCATACATCTCATTAACTGGATCTCATTAACCCTTTAAATTGTGAAATGCAATCTCATACAATTTGGATTTACTATACCTCACTAAACTGTTTGCAGCATCAGGATCTTGTGCCGTTACTGTGCCAATAGGAGTCCCAATCTTTGCATTTTCATAAACTTCCATGACATAAGAAGGCATAGTGAAGAGCGGAGGTTCATCCACATCACCAACGATGATCTTCAGCATTGTTACATCTTTGAAAGGTCCCAAGTGAGAAAAGCGGAAATCAAGGTGAGTATTTGCTCCTTCTATATTAAGAGTATATGATTTCTTTTTTTCATAGTTGAGAGGCTGTTGGCAGAAAAAACCCAAAGATTTATCAGTGCCATTATATTTTTCCGAAAGTTAACCACATCTTTTCTGCTTAACTTAAACAACATTTCTTCATGTTACTGGAAGGGGACAATATTCTTTGAAATTCTCACAGGCACTGGCATACCTTGTAAGTAGAAGGATATACATGGAGCAGAATGGATTCAGTTTTTCTCAGAATGGGCCTAAGATTCTTCTTCCATGATAATGTAAAATTTCTGGATTTTATCACCTTTTGATTTTAATCAGTAAAAGCTATATCCTGAAAAATGTTGAGACTGACGTATCCTGAATTAAATTAACTTTATGTCTTTAATTAAAAAGTTTAGTAGACAATAACATGGATACTAAAACTATTTTGGTCATCTCTTAAGCCCTCAACTGAAAAGAAACAACACCTTAAAGGAAAACACTCAGTTACTTCAAGAGATGGGAACTTTTATGACAAAGTGACCCATCCAGTGGATGAGGGAAAGGCTGTGGATACAGTCCATCTGGACTTCAGTAAAGCTTTTGATATTGTCTCTCACAGCATTCTCCTGGAGAAGCTTTGACATGAGCCAGCAGTGTACCCAGGTGGCCAAGAAGGCAAATGGAACCCTGGCTTGTATCAAAAATAGCATGACAGTACTAGGGCAGTGACTATCTCACTGTACTCGACACTGGTGAGGCTACATTTCAAATCCTGTGTCCAGTTCTGGGTCCTTCAGTATAAGAAGGTATAAGAAAGATATTGAGATGCTGGAGAGAGTCCAGAGAAGGTCAATAAAGTTGGAGAGTAAGTCATATGAGCTGCTGAGGGATCTGGAATTGTTTAACCTGGAGAAGAAAAGGCTGAGAGAAGACCTTATTGCTCTCTAGAACTACCTGAAAGAAGGTTGTAGTGGGGTTGGGATCAGTCTCTTCTCCCAAGCAACTAGCAACAGGACAAGAGGACATAGCCTAAAGCTCCACCAGGGGAGGTTCAAGTTGGATATCAGGAGAAATTTCTTCACTGAAAGTGTGGCTAAACATTGGAATGGACTGCCCACAGGAAGTCACTATCCCTGAAAGTGTTCAAGAAATGACTGGACCTGACACTTAGTGCTATGGTTTAGTTGGCATGATGTTGATCAGTAAAAGGTTTGCTTGGATGATCTTGGAGCTCTTTTCCAACCTTAATAATTCTGCAATTCTATGAATGTGCAAGAATAGGCTAAACATGCTTGAGTGCTTTTCTAATTAGAAAAATGCATCTCGCTATTCTAGACCATTTTCCTTTCAATCCATCACCAGTAACAAGGGAGACTTCAGCCTGTCCCACCATGTACTGCTGTACTGCACATGGATTACTCCATCATGAATGGGAAGAAAGTCTGCAGCTGGGGATATGACTTCTACAGAGCCTAATGTTCCAGTAAAACTCAATAGAAGGCATATCCCCAGCTGTACCATACACCAGAAACACCTCTGCCATTTTAGCATTGGCCTGAATTCACATCAATACGTTCCTACAACGAATCCTACCTTTCTGCTAGGAGAGAAGAAGCCGGAGATCTGATCTGTATGTCACACAGCACGGATACTTCCTTCCTTAGGACTCCCACTGCTACTTAAACGTGAAAATTTTATGTCCAATTTCTCTAGTTTTCAGATTATTATGAACTATTTTACTGATTTATTTATTTTAACCCTACATCAACATGCTATTGCTCTGGCTTATGCAAAATATAAGACAAACATGACACATCTGACTCTCAACTCTTCAACTGCAGTGAAGTGGACTAAAAAGGATATTTGACTTAACAGTTTGAAGTAATGTAGCTCATTAGCAGATACAGAGTTAGTCTATGTTTTTTACTAGAAGCCATATTTACAGAACCACAACTATTTTAGGTTGGTTTCTTCAGACTTACTAAAGTAACTGACTACTTTCCATAGACAGTCCATCCAGAATTTCATGTGAGAAGTAATTTTTTCTATGTATTATCTGTTAGTTCTAATTACCAATTAAAAGGCTTTAAAAATACCAGTTCAGTTCCAGGCAGTCATAAGACAAATTTCAAATTTCAGATCATTATTTTTTTAAATGTGCAAGTATGTTGAGCAAAAGCACTCATTCTTGATAATAGAGACCTCAATATTTACTGGGTTACAAATTTATGGCTTCAGCCAATAAAGAAGTACAGGCAGGTTAATATTTATCATTACTAGGCAAAACAGGTAGTTACTACAGGTGTATATAATACAACCAAGTTTTCAACAGTCTCAAAACACAGGCATAACTATAAAAGAAATTGCATATGCATGAATTGCAAATTTTTTTTTAAAGAATCAAAATATTTATGATATTATGGGATTGCAGAATTCCATTACTACCAGTAAGTATCATTCTGTGTGAACCTGACAGCCTCCCTGAAAAAAACTCGGTACAAGCACTGCAGCCTTCATCCAAGGCTAAACTGGATGACCCTATGACCCCAAAGAGCAGAAAAGTAATACTTTAGGCACAACATATGAGGAATTCAATGCATGACTTGTCAGTGTCAGTTTGTATTTTATAGATAAAATCTACCATCAATATGACTGATGATGTGTAAGAAAAATATCTGGTTGGGATTTATATACGCTTTATGTATTTCTTTGATTTCTTCTATATGTACTGAAAGACAATGAATTGATTCTCTTAAATTTACTCTGTAAGCTTTTTTGACCCTTTCATTCTGTGTCTTTCTTTTCTGAATGTAAAAATAAAAATTTTAAAGGCATGGAAATAGTCTGGTAAATCTATTACTGTTAGAAAAAAGAGCTAAGTATGCTATTTGATTAAATCAATTCATAAAGGAATATAAGATTAGTAAATTCTAACTCAGATGCTCATTAATTTATGATGTATTTTTGCTATGAGAAGGGAAATATTGAATAGTAATTTGCATTGCTCTGCAGCATATATATTCTAAGATTAAACAAGTTTGCAATAGATTTGAAACTTGTAATTATGATGTCTTTTTGGATGATTAGGGTTTTAATCACAACAATTGGATTAATTTGTACAGGAAGATTAATTTCTCCCGGAAAACACATGCAAAATGACAGTCTTGTAATACAACAAAGTCTTGTTTTCTTCTTTTGTGTCATTATTCAAGCAGGCAATACTAACACTTTTTCCCGTTTTTTTCAAGAATACAGGAATAGTCCATTCAGATAATCAGAAAAAGCTAACATTTCAACAATAGCCAAAGCAGTTTTTTGCTTTCATTTGCTTTCTCTTCTTCCCATAACATCTCAATCATTAGCTGTACCTATAAGGTGAGAAACAGAATTCTCCTGTGCCTCCAGACATGTAAATTATTTCTAGGCTTACTTAAAACTCTCCCAACACTGAAGATCATTAACTCTTCCCCAGAACTAAAGCAAAGCATTTACATTTGAGATGAACTAAACTGAATTTTTGTTCATGTTTCTTATTCTCCCCAAAAATAATGCCTTTCCATGACAATTACCCACATAACTTCAGTATGTATTTGTTGAATATTACTGTTTTTCATACCAAACTGAAAATGCCAAATGTAGCTCAAGTGACCAGTTACAGAGATAAGTAGAAAATAATGCTGTACATTATACTGCAGTTTGTGTTTCTAATATAAGGCTTACAAAAGGAATAACAGAATTTTATGAGAAGTAACTTGCTGTTACTCCACTCTCATTATAAAAAATGGAGCAGACATGGGATGGTCAGACCATTTTTTCTGGGAAGCCTGAATAATAGTTGCTGACTCGAGGTCAAGAAAGCTTAAAACCCAATCTAAAGCAAAAACAACAGCACATAGAATATAGAACACTTATTAAACTGCATACAAAATTTGAATTTAAAAAAAAAATCAAACCAACATCATTTTTTTGTACCTTAAAGGGGAATATTATAAGTTATCTGAGGAAATAATGGAGGTATTACAAGTCATTTTATGTAGCTTTAAGTGATGAATTTCTGCTCAACTGGAATATAACATTACCTAAGCAAGATATACCCCTTGTCCTAATGGGAAAATAACTCAAATCACTGTCATGTGTATGTACAAGAACAGCCAACACATGCATTTGTCATATTCTGAAACTTAGTAAAAATTTCTCTGAAGCTATCTTGTCTGCCAAAACCAAAAGAGATGTCATCTAACATATTTTTATGTCTTTCATTTTGTTGTACCTTTTCTTTCTTTCTGCTTCATGTCCTCAATATACATAAACGTTGTAGTTAATGAACAGTAGCCATGGTGAACTTTTAAGTAGAGTGTGATGCTCATTTTGAAGAAAAAATAACAGACTATGGCATTAGCTACATCAAGGCCACCAGGAAATAAGTTCAGTGGTATAAAAAAGACATTTTACTAGTATGTCGTTGAAAGAGGTGGATATTACATACTCTTTATAAAAGACGCTGACTTAAAATTTTTTAGGATACTGGAACAAATAGAAACCCTTTTTAAAATAATTATTAAAAAAAAGAACCAAAACATCTCCTATAGTTACAAACTATTTTAAAGTTCTTAAATAAAAATTTCATACATATATATCTATTGAGAAGTAAAAAAAAAATATAACATGCTTTATGATAGTATTTAATCTCTTTTTTTCCCCATTTTCTCTGGATTTCATTCCTCCATTAATCAAGCCTAGAATATGTTTTAGCAAATGCTTTTAATTTTTAGGCTCTATGGATATAATTGATGTCTACAAGACTCAATAACAACTCCACATGAGAATTATTAATGGATGTTTGTTACTCCAAATGAAAACTGAAATCAATAAATTCCTTTTGTTGGAAAGGTTTTTAAAAAACTCTTACTTGAATAGAATATCTCTGGATTATTATAAAAGTAGTTTTAAATTTAGTCATGGAATATTAACATAAGTGGGCAGACACATCAAGAAATGTCCACTATGATCGTAGTTCAGAAGGCTTAATATGGAGATGACATTATCTACAGAATTTGATTTGTACATTGAATTAATTCAAGAATGGAATTGAAAGGCAAGAACAGTTTATAATTAACGGTTTAAATAAACTGGGACAAATATAGGAAATTCATATAAATGATAACTATGTGATAGCTTAACCCCTAACATTTGAGGTCTTTATCACAATACTGGACCATTTAGATGTCATCTGTCAAATAAATCAATAGGTTAACAGTCTATGAAAACTCATTGCCACAGATAAACTCTCTGTGTCAAGATTCAAGCAGTTGGGGGACAATAGTACAACTTTCAGCCAAATTTTACTCCTTCTAAAGAAATTTAATGTGCGAAACCATCACTCAGAAAAAATTAAGCTATCTCAATTAAAATTTGGTAAGATTTTTATAAATCGGGGTATAGTCAATATTAGATAAGACCATTAAAAAAAGCACAGAGGATTTAAATAACTATTTCTTTCCTCAAATTTCTTTTGTCCCTGCCTTTCCTGTAAAGGTTAAAAGTGTCTCTGGAGACAATACGGAGAAAGTCACACTGCTGAAGGCCATAGCTCTATAGTTTTCCACAGTCAAACATTTTTGTTGTGCTGTCTGCTTATTCAGCACTCATCACTATATTTTAATTACATACACAGGAAACTTCCAAAGTCCATGGCTTACCTTCTTCAGGGAAAGAATTCCTTCCCTTGTTTCTTTGTCAGTAGATATGGAGAATACCCCAGAGCCATCGCCGTTTATAATTGTGTATTTCATGTCTGCATTTGAACCAGTGTCTGCATCATTTGCTTTGATTTTGCCAACTGCTGATCCAACTTGAGCTGATTCAGGAACATACAGCTGATAATGTTCTGAGGGGGGAGGGAAAAACAACACAATAGCTTGGACATTTTCTAGCCAAACCATTATCTGCTTGATGCACCTCAGAGTAAACAGAAGAGCATTTCATATGCAAAACTGACAAATAAACCAATTCAAATTCCTGAAAGAATGCAAAACTGAGTTGTATTTTACTTGGGATGCCTTCATTCCCTATTCAAAATCCAAATTACCAAATGTAGGATTTTGGTTTTCACAATCACTATTGCTATATGTCATATAACACAGAAATTAGCTCTGAAGTTTAATTTACATGGGTATTTTTCATAAGTTTGTATTCTCCATAACCAAAAAATACAAATATTCACAAACTTGCAATTAAATGAGTAGTTAAGTACCTTTGAATTGGGAAGTCTTTTTATGTTACAATTTGTTTTTCTGAAATTCAACCATTTTTGCAACTTTGCATCAACACTGCAACACATATTTTCTTTCTAGAGAAAAATGTAATAAATCTTCATATTTTTTCATTTGTTTGTAGTGTTTTTGCTGCAGCATAAAACCCTTTGTACAAAAATTTTAATTGATATCCACAGTAAGAGGAAATTAAAATGATGGGTACATAAATGTATTACACATGTGTGCCCATAAAAAGTACCCTTTACAGCTATGGCTTCTTTTCAGTGTTTTAATAACCTGTTAGTTGAATAATTAGAAAATGAAAAATTTTTTTGGATATAATTTTCTTAACTGTCTCTATCCTCTTGCATGAAATCTCCTAAAAGGTACAAAATTTCCTGGTGGACAAGAAGGTGCCACAAAGAAATAAAAGTGGCAAACAGACACAATGTCATTACAAAAACCTTAATTTCCATCAGAAAAAAACAGCTTAAAGATTTTATCTCCAATAATTCTACCACTGTAATACAGCAGGGATGCTGAAACCTCACAGCACTGAAAAGGAAAATACACATCGAACAGAAGATGTGCACCTACCAACAGCATCCTTATTCTGCATCTAAACAACCCTAATCCAAATGCCTACAGAATGCTCTGCAGAGTTTACATCACAGTCCAACCACCAACACAGAAAAGAGAGCAAAATAACTTCTGTCATTACACATCTTCTGAAACTCTACAAAGTGTTATTTATGTTCCTCTTAGGTATTCTGTGATAGAGAGTGCAGTAGTGCAAAACTGAGTTGCAGGACAGTGGAACAGCAGATTTGAAAATGGACATATGAAAGCTAACATGTTGTTACAGTTTGCTGAGTTTAAACCAGCTAGCATGACTATGGAGGTGCCTGGTAAGTATGTAGAAAGGCAAAATTGAAACTTAATTCAGAGATTAAACCTGGATTATGGCAGAAACCCACTAATGGTTGGATGTATTGAAGAAATTATGAATTTACAGAAGGTGCAATTGGAAAGGGAATGGATGCCATCACTAAAATATAGCTAACTAACTTTACAGGTATCAGTTAGAAAACAGAAAATTTTATTATAAAATTATCTAATTCCGTTCACTACAGTTTCTAAATCTATTTGTAGTTTTGAATTGATTTTGTAATACTAGCCCATAATATTTATAAACAAATAGTAGTGTGAGAAGGGTGGACGAATGCACTAAATTTTGTTAATCCAAAAGGAAAGAGAGATTTCCTAGGAAAATGAAAAATAAGTTACCATTCATTAGGGAAATCTCAAGGAAAATAAGAAATGTCCAGGAGACCAAAATAAAAAGTATGATTTACCATGTAAAAAATACAATACCAACACTTATGCAAAATGGAAATTACTTAATTCAACTAAAACACATAGTTAATACTTAGATACAATTGTTTCATATGCATATAAAAGCCATTTACACAAATTTCCAAATAAATGCTCTGCCATGCTTTGTGCTTACAGATGATGCCAACTGATACTTTTATATTGCTGATCGCTTTATTTTAGACATAAAAATGTAGTAATGGGATAAGATTCATTTTGGAATTTACTTATTGTCACTTTTTTGTTTACTTATTTCTCTGACTAATGATATTGAAAAAGGACAAGAGTGAGGCCATTAAGAATATATTTTATAATCAAGCCACTTCAAGAAACGGATATGTTATAATACATGATAGGGTGAACTAATTGGAGACTTCCAAATACTTGAGCTAGTTCAAATACATCTACATGACACTCTATTCTGCTTTAGAATCACACCCCAAGTGTTAGCCATCTATTTCAAAAAAATCATTTTATTGATAACATTTTCAAACATTCTTAAATACTAAAACTGCAAGCAAAACAAATATTTGAAATAACTCATTAATTATCTGCCAGTATTTGTTGAACTGAAATGTTTCAAAGATGTAGATGGAACTAAAATAAAACTGTTAAAAAAAACCCCTCTTAGATCATAAGGTCAGAAATCTCTACCAGCAAGTATCCCAACAAATCCCTCTGTCACTGCTTGACAGAGGCAGCCTGAAGATGTCTCATACAGACATGAGCCAAATATACAAATACAAAAGCTATTATCTAAAATCAATAAACACAGAGCATAAAATTCAGCAACATGAAGATATTATAGACATTTATTTAGTCTAATGATGGAAATTAGAAATGTTCTGAACACTAAATCTCCATAAAATTTATTGCTACTAAGAGGAACCAACTAAAGGCTCAAGTGAACATGGGAACAGGCTCTCCAAGGAAGCAGTCACCATACCAGGCCTGTCTTGAGTTCAGTGTTTGGACAATGCTCTCAGGCACATAATGTGATTCTTGGGGTATCCTGTGTAGGTCCAGGAGTTGGACTTGGTGATCCTGATGGGTCCCTTCCAACTCACCATATTCTGTGATTCCGTGATTCTATGAATGTTTCCTTGGGCATTGAATAAAGGAAATTTGATAGTTCATTATAAAATATGAGATGTGTAGGCTGAGAATTTATGAAACTGTATTGTAAGCTATTGAGTCTTTCTCAACTCACTAAAAAAATTGTTTGGGAAGAGAAGAGCCCTGAGGATCAGGTATCATCGGTCTATATCAAAAGCGTTTCACCAAATCTGTCCAAGTTGAACAGATTGTTCCTATCGTTCCAGCATCAAAGACTTGCAGGAGCTGTTGCAAGTAGAAGCTTCTTGGGTATGCTGATTTTTTTCTAGAAGATCTACCCAGTTTCTAATGAGTCAAGAATCTATAGAGTTTAATTTCATTCTCAATTTTTATAACGTTCACTCAGAAGCATTCTCTTAGCTCATGAAATCAGGAAATTAATACTCCTTTCCAGATTATGTACTGTATAGAATAGTCATACCACTTTGCAAGACTCTAATCTATACTAATTGAAACATTTTTCGAATGTATATATGGGATCTTCATCTATGGCCTATCTGTTGTTATAGTACAGAACAATTTATTTATCTTTAGAACAATTGACTTTTGTTTCAGTTAGCCTACAGGCAACCTGCAATGCTGGTTTTTATTCTCAAAAAAGTAATTTCTCTGTCTGAATATCTCAAAAAAGAAGTATGACAATATTTATTGAAAATCAATATTATTCAACTTATTTTGCTGGCAATTTTTATAGATTATAATTTCTTCTTGAACAGTAGAATTACCTTACTTAACAAAGAAAGGGAGAAGAATTATAATACTGAACTAATTGAGAAATAAGCAAGTATTTGGCATCCTCGTCATTTTTTTATCCAAGGCATGGTTTTCAGTAACATGAGAATAACTACTGCTTGGTGATAAACCAACAGATGCATTCATTTATACTTCACAGCTCATACACTGATCAGCTATCTACTAGCAAACTGATAAAATTCAGCATTTGATGGTCACCATATCCAAAATATATATCAAAGCACTATGTGAAGAAAGTTGTGCTTGAACTTACTACTCAAATATTCAGTCATGAGCCAAACTGATGAGATACGGAGAATAAGGAAACAGTGAGCCAAGCTCAAAGTCTGATGATTATGACAACAAAATTCCAATTAAAAAGTTGTTGTGCGGGAATCAAAACTGTGGCCAAAAGTATTTAATGTCTTAATTAATCACCTGAATGATGGGTTGCATGTGGACAATACCATCTTGGGAAAAACTGGTGAGTATGTTGGAGGGCAGGGCTGTTGTCCACAGGGACCTGGACATGCTGGAAAAATGGGCTGACATGAACCTCGTGACATTCAATGATGGCACCGGAGATGGGATAATGCCATTCATCAGTACATCTGGGGCCAGCCACTTGTAAAGCAGTTTTGCAGAAAGGGACCTGAAAAGGACATTTCAACCCTTTACTGGGCAAGGCTCTTAGCAACTTGATCTAACTGAACCTGCTTTAAGCAAGGCTTCAGATCAGATTGCCTTTTCAAGTCTCACATGAACTAATGATCCTGCCATTTATGAAGGTATGCCTTATGTTTTACTGTCTGCCATCTTCGATAAAACTAAACTGGAGCCACAACTGTGGACTTTGCTCAATGTTCCTTGGTGGCTTTCTTTGAGAAAGCTATTCTTCATTCACCGAGACGCTAGTTTTCATTAAATGTAATAGATTATTCTAGATTTCTCTTTTGAGACTGTAGCTTTATAGAAGTCTATTTCTCATAGTATGTCTTGAGCATTTATCACATCTTCCTTTACTATGCTTATTTTTAATACAATAAATCCAATTTTAATCCATCATCATTATGAATACAGCAACTTTTATGATTCCAGAAGCTCAGTAAATTTTATGCCTACCGTCTTTGATCTGAACATTCTTTTTGATGTCAACATCTCTTTCATACAGCTAAACTCAGAAACAAATTTTTAAGAGATATGTTTGGCTTATTCTTCTTCTCTGCCACAAAAACAGTGCTTTTGCACTTTCTAAAAGTACTTGAAGAGTAAGTGAAGTTGTTTCTTTTTTGCAAGTATGACACTAAAACAAACTTGAAACCCCGAACCTTTCAAACTTTTGCTTGCCTTGAAACTCTGGAGAACTTAGCAATCTTAGGTCAATTTAGGAAAAAGATCTTCTTCAATGCAATAGACTCCTTTGGCTGGAACAAGACTTGTGCATCCCCATGTTCCTGCTTTTTAATTCACAGTGTAAACCAGGAGTTATGGTTGTGATTAAGATTGTAACCAGTAATGGGTTTATGTTCCGTGACACTTTGCCTTTAGAGTCAGTAAATAAAAGTTCTTGAGACTTTTCTGACTAGTTCTCAGAGATAAAAAGTGTCCTGACTTCTTGTAAAAAGTGTGATGTTTATGCCACTCATGGGTAAAAAGAGAAACTGGATTTCCTGGATTTTCAGATTCAGTACTTTCCTGTAGGCATTGAATAACTAAAGACACATTTTCTATGCAAACAGCATGGGAAAAACAACATATACACTTCGTAATAATCACTAAGTAGCAACGTAATGGTTGGCTGTGATCCCTTGCAATCTCTAGAGGTGTGCTGTGTTAGGCATAGTCTATGCCATTTAAAGGGGTACCATGCCTAAAACAGGCAGTTTGGGTGAAGCAGAGAGGAACAGCAACACCTGTAAAAGGGTTAAGCTCCATTTGAACTATGTTTCTTTTTCTTGTTTGTTTGCTTGCTTTTCCCTGGCATTAGCACAGATAGGATTGTGATTGTGCTCCCACTGGTTTAGCTTCACAAAGGACAGGAAAATGAAAGCTGTTTTGAAGAAGACTCCTTAAAATTGAGTGGTCCTGCTCTCAATTCTCCACTCAGTGGAAAAAACAAACAACATCCCTCATTCTCAAACCATTACTGTCTCATTCAGGACCACACAGAAAAACAAAGAAATAAATCCACACTTTTTTTTTTTTCTTTCTAGAGTATTTTGAATATATTTTGATATATATTATATATGTAGTTAAAATGCATCTAGAACACAAAAATCTTCATGGACAATACAAAATAAACTAAAATAAAACCCACTGACTCCATGCTACCCTTATGAGTAAAGTTGATGCACATATCTGGTGCTAAAACTCAGTATGTAGAACACATATTTTCTAAAAATATTTAATCTGATTTTGACATAAATATATTTTTCCTCCATCAATCTTCCTGTTATAACTCCATAAACAATTCTGTGATCAAGTTTTATTGCCGTGAATTCTTGTTAAATGAGAATTTAAAAATGAGATACTTAATTCTTCTGAAAAGTATTAGATTTAATCCCTTTAATTTTTACAGTAAAAAAAAGATCATGTCAATCACACTTATTCTGCTCAAGAAAAACAATATAATGAGATTTCCTATGTGATCAAGTACCATTAAAAAAACTCGTCAGATTTCAGTGATAAATTAAACACTTTGCAGCTTTAACTTCAAATATTGTGCAAATATAAGAATATATAACCCTTCTCACAAAAAGAATAAGAAGACAATTAAATTACTTTAGATAACATTCTCCAGTCTATGGATGCTTACACTCAAAGATACATATGCTTTCACTTTGTTTATGCTTAACTCCCTTTGGTGCATAAGGAACACCATCGTCTCTTAAATAATGTGTTCCTTATCTCATATATCCATATCTTTAAGTATATCATAGAAGAATGATTGATTCTAGCACATTAAAAAGATACAATACAAGAGAAATTTTAGGAAATCACATCAGCAAGGTTAGTCCCTTTTACCACTCTATTGGGCAACTCATTGTCCTTGCGCATCAGCCTTGCTAGACAGGTGATTCCAAATACTTCTGGAAAATACATCGCCACTGCTTTTTCTCTTATGTTTAAGACTAACATCTTCACCAGGTAATCCAGCTATATAACAGAATTTTTCTCCTTTATATTTGCTTCTGCCTGTCACAGTCAGGAGGACCCATCTGAAAACTGACAGAAATAGAAATGTGGTAGCTCATATTTACCTGCCCCTCATTCCATTTCTCATGTGAAATTTTAGCCATTTCTAAAAAGAGATCATGGGACTTAGAGATTTACTTGTGATGATTCTCTGTAAAGGCAGACAGTCCATATACTGAACACCAACTGCACTCGCAAAGGAAATTTCACTGTCTGATCATTCACTTCGGAATCTGAGCACACACTTTACAGACACAATTAATTAATTAATTAACTGTTCCACAAATAATTGGAATAAATCTCCACCTTTAAGAATATGTGAGAAGCAAAACACTTCTTGGCACCAGAATCGTGCTGTTGTGACTATTACATTTTCTCTTAATAGTCACAAACATAGGAAGTGATGAGTGTGAAATATGAAAAAAACATTCCTCTAATTATAATGAAAAAAAAATAAGTAAGCAACATTTAAATGCACATTATCTACATTATCATGTAGAATCATAGACTCAGAATGGTTTGGATTGGAAGGGACCTTAAAGATAACCTGGTTTTAACTCCCCTACCATGCGGAGGGACACCTTTCCCTAGACTAGGTTACTCAGAGCCCCATCCAACTTGGCCTTAAATACTTTCAGGGATGGGGCATCCACAACTTCTCTAGGAAACTCATGCCATTGCCTCACCATCACCACAGTAAAGAATTTCCTTAATATCAAATCTAAACCTACTCTCTTCTTAGTTTAAAAATGTTCCCCCTTCTCCTATCATTACCTGCCCATGTAAAAAGTTGCTCTCCATTTTTTGTTATTCCTTTTTAGGTACTGAAATGCTGCAATGAAGTCACCCCAGAGCCTTCTCTTTTCCAGGTTGACCACCCAAGCTCTCTCAGCTTGTCTTCACTGGTGAGGTTCTCCAGCCCTCTGATCATCTTCACAGCCCTCTTCTGGACCCAGCTCTCTTGAGCTGTGGACTCCAGACCCGGATGCAGTATTCCAGGTGGGGCCCCACAAGGACAGAGTAGCGGGGGCAGTACCTTGACCTGCTGAGTGCAACTTTTGATGCCGCCCAAGATGCTGTTGGCTTTCTGGGTGGCAAGCACACACTGACTGCTCATGTCCAACTTTTCACCTACCACCTACCACTTTTCACCTACCAACTTTTCTCTCAGTGAGAGAGCAGCCCTGTGGAGCTTCTCCACAGCAGTCTTCTCCCAGTCTGTGATCATGCCCTAACCCAGTGCAGAACCTTGCACTTGGACTTCTTGAATTATATCAGGTTCATGTGGGCCCATTTCTCAAGCCCGTAAATGACACAATCAAAAGGAACTACATTATAGTAGACATGAACAAAATCTAATTTAAAAGGGTACAGTTGATCAGATGTCAGCAATCTTAAGCAAAACCAGTAATCATGTGCTTGTTTTGTTTTCTTTTAAAAACTTTCTGAGTTTTTTTCTAAACCTGAGGACCTGAAGCTTCTGTAGTCATTGTAGCTCAGTATTGTCCAGTAACTTTTTTTGACCCTTGTTCAATGTCAAAAATCTAACAGAAGGGTAGAGCCCTCAAACATTATGATTCTACAAGCCTCTTAGCAATTACTGGGTGAATAGAGGAGAAAGACCTGCTAGAAGAAAAATATTAATAACTGCACTTTACTCATCACATTTGGCATCATCCAAATGGTAGAGCAGGCAAGATAGCTCTGGACTAGTCACCACAATAGGACAGGATAACCTACAGTGCATGGCCGCGGGGAGTGAGAGGATGCTGATGGTTACGTATGGGAATCATGGAAACTGGATGTACTGTGTGGCACTGGGGATACAGAAAGAACCACACAGGATTATGAATTTCTAAAGAAAATGAATAGCAGATACTTTTGCATTTAATTAGCCAATGAGTTGTATTAACAAGGCTGGATAGTAGACACCTTATTTGTACTAAACAGAGTCTGCTTCTCAGATGTGAGTTCACTTTTTCACTAGCAGAACTAGCAGGAATATCTCCATACACCATTCCTATTTAAACATGGCTGTGTACTTTTCATACGACATTGTAAAAATTGAGGCCAAACTAATTATGCATATACATAATTTCACATTATATTTACGTACTATCATGAAACAACCAAGCCTCAACAATGAAGCTTTATAAAAAGTGTTTGTCGTGGGTTTATCTGGTTAGGGTTTTTTTTTATATAAAGGAAGATTGGCTTCTGTTGGAAGCCTCTGGAAGTTTCCCTCCATCCTATAGAGCAGGGCCAATGAGGGCCAGCTCCGAGGAAAACTTCCTGCTTTTGAACCATTAAGTTACGCCCCTGCATGAAAACATATTTAAGAAGTTGTGGCGCAGTTAGAATTCGGCAGCCATGAGTTAACAACATCACAACGCAGACATCAAGGTCAGTGCAGG